>PVIU01004493.1:0-125972 GCA_004026605.1 Ondatra zibethicus | reverse complement strand
ACCACCACCACCACCACCACCACCACCACCACCACCACGGAAGCTGTAGTGTGATAGAGTAAGCCCCACAGTGTACCCTTTAGTCCATACATCTTCCCTTGTAAGTGTTCATTGCAATAAGTCATTGGTCTGGTTTGAGGCCTCTGTCTTCTGCTGTACCCTCGATACTGGAATTCCCCTGGATACTGGGATTCTTCCTGGATATCATTTCCTTGTACCGTGGAGATCCTGCACCTTTGAACGTGCTAGTCCAGCCCTGTGATGTACCCCAGCAGTTCATAAATGAGGTGAATGTTGGAGTAGGCCGACTCATAGCCCTGGTTCTGGGTCTGGGTGGTAGTTGGGTTTTTTAGCCTGACCATTGGCATCATTTAAAAAGTATATTTTTGTACCCAATCAATTTTTGTAAACATGTTTTAGAAATATTTTTGCATGCAACCATTTTATCCAACTGTCTTGTTCAAATAATTTTCAAATTCTTCTATATTACTTTAATGTTATTCATCTATTTCTATGTGTATGGGTATTTTATCTGTACATCTGTGGACATGCGTATCTGTTGTCTGTGGAGGCCAATAGAAGATATCAGATCCCCAGTACTGGGATTACAGAAAGGATGTAGACTGTGGTTGCTGGAAACCAAACCCAAGTCCTCTGTGAGAGCAGCCAGTGCTCTCCACGGCTGAGCCAGCTCTCCTGGCTCTTCTTGATCTGTTTCTAAACAGTTATTTCACTTGTCAGTCATGCACAACCATCAGATACTGTGATACAGTCATCTACAAAGTTCATGCTCGCTTAAATTCTAGAAAGAAAACACATTACACAGGATAAACCGTATCATTTGTAAAGCATGCTTACGGTTTCATGTTGGGCCATGTTCATAGCTGTCCTCAGCAACATTGGCCATGGACCATGAGTTGGACATGTCTGATTTTCTTCTCATTGTGAAAATATTTCACATCTTAGTTTTTTTTATTATTATTTAGTCATTTTGCATGCTTCTGCAGGATATGGGTGTCAGTGTGTGTATGTGTGTGTGTGCATGTGCACATATCATTATGAGTGTGTGGAGGTCGTAGGAGAACTTGCTGAAGTCTGCTCTCTCCTTTTGCCATGTGGGTTCCAGGGATCAAACTTAAGTTGTAACACTTGGCACCGAGTACTTTACCTACAGAGCCACCTTACCACCCTTTGTATCATAATTTCATTTACTAAAATATTCAGAATAGTAAAAAAGAAAAGTGGTAACAGGACAGTCTGCCCGTCTTCCCAGGGTGGTCTGTGAAATCCCCGGGAGGAAAGGGTAAATTCCTTGACCTAGCAGCAGAAGGAGGTACCATGGAGTGTGAGTTCTTCATCATCCACTTGTTCATTGGCATATAAAGAGATACCGGGAAGTCCATCTGTCAAGAAATTCACCTTTATTAAACTTATTTCTCAACACTGCCTGTTTCTCCTCCTTGTGTGACACCGATCAGCATGCCATCGGCTTGGCATTCTACCTCAGGCACTTAGGAAGTGTTACGCTTGCACCCTTCCTTGTGTGAAGTCAGCCATGCATGCCTGGCATGGAGCCACCCACCATGGAGGGGGACCTTCCAGTCTAATGCCAGTATCAGTTGATATTTGGGACTGCTGAATCTGTGAGATACTGGAATTGTATTGTCACTGTTTCGCCTCTATCTCCTTTGTCTCTTTCTCTAGAAAGAGAGTCCTGTATCCCTCAGATGCTGGGTCGGGAAGATAGGGTAGAAATGCCTTATATTGTTGTGGGTTCAGAAACAACTTGTGCCGCATGGCAGTGGTCATGGGATTTCATTCTCTAAATGTGAACTGCTTGTATAAAATAGCTAAGGGAGAGATGAACTCAACACAATACTAACTGGTTGTCAGTGAGCATGTATTAAACCTCCCAGTTAGCTTTACTTTCTTGCTGATGAGGCTCTAAGCACCTCAGCTTTCCCTCGCTATGGGTCAATTCAGATGCCCGCGGCTCTAGAGGGTTAAAGGTACACACAGCCCACTCTCCTCAGGGGCAGTAACTTCTGCTCTTGTCACTCAAGTTTACTTAAGAACAAGGAACATCAGAGTCAGGGCAGGGAAGAGGAAAGAGCTAGCGTCCCTGGCAGGGGAATTCGGCTGCTCCATAGGTACACAGTCTCCAATGCTGGAGGGCGAGTGGGGTGCCAAGTGTGAAGGAACAACGGAGGCAGGTGAACTCTGGGTTCTCACATCCCAAAAGTATTGATTCTGTCTTTAAAACACTTTCTTTGACTCGCTATTGCAAGGACATTGAACATTTCTGGTCTTTGCGGGGAGAGTTAGGATGTTCACAGCACTTCTGAAAATAATTCTTCCCTAAGTCATAGACGCTTTATTGCAGGCAAACTACTACCCGGAGATCTTCAGGGGTTCAGGCACACAAGCACGCAACAGTGCCCATGTGCTTTTTTTTCCTACTGAAGGAGTCATTCCAAGCTGAAAAGCATGACGCCCACCTGCACCCTGGCACCTTGTTATGTACTGGGTGTTTATTAAGTGCTCAGTGCTGGTTAAATAAATTCAGGTGTGTGTTTCTGTGCTTCTGAAATGAGAGGTGCAGATGATATTGAGAAAAAATAAACCTTTCTTTTCAGGTGAGCATAATGCACACACACAAATACACACATATAACACGTGTGTGTGTTTGTTATATGCATGTAGGCAGTAATATGTGAGTTTTATCCATTTTAGTTGGGTATCTTAACACACACCTCACTTGTATTTCTCCTTATTCCATCACTCAACAAAGAATAATAATGACCTTGACATTTTATGATATGTAAATGTGAACACCAACATATTTGGATTCAAAGGGATCACAAGGAGCAAGTTATTAAAGTGTTCTTTACTTCTGCCTATGCTGGGCAGACTGAAATTAAGGACAACACACCTGTGTCTGAAATGCAAGCTGCATACAAAGCAATTTTCTGGCCAAATACTAGATGTGTTTCTTTCCAGACAACAAGAAAATGCTATTGGGACTCCATATTCTCCAGTTACTCACTATAGTGTGATAGATGCCAAAAATAAGATGCTGGTATAGTCTTGTTGATGATGTAACAGAGTCTCCGCTGTGTCTAAAGATATACAGGGATATTCCAAGGACACAATTCAAACCAGGACTCCACATTCTGTCATCCTCCTGTGCAGCCCCTGTAATCAGTCACCTAAGAAATCAAGTTTTCAGCTCCCTTTTCTTCTGGCTACTTGAGCTCCGGCCTCTCTCTGTGGAACCCCATTCATCTCACTCTATCCATCCATCCAACCACCCGCCCATCCATCCATCCCCGATCCTCCACCCACCCATCCACCCACCTTCCATACACACATACGTACACCCATCCATCCATCAACCCCCACTTTCCATACATGCATACACCCACCTACCCACCCACCCATCCATCCATCTATCCACCTATTTACCCACCCATCTATCTACACACTCATCTACCCACCCATCTATCCATCCATCCACCCACTCAACACATCTACCTATTCATTTATCTACCCCCCCGCACATCCACCCATTCATCCCACATACACATATCCAACCACCCACTCATCCATCCATCCACAGATCTCTCTGCTTCAAAGATCTAAACCTATTTTTATCATATTTATTAAACACTGATGTCTTTTCAGTGTGTACCAAGTAGAAAAAATTAAATTAAGTTCCTTCATGTGAGGCTATAATATGAAATTAAGCTTTGCATGGCTTCAGTACTTTAACCACTTCAGAGTTCTTTTGAGTTTCTTGATGATTGCAAAGCTAAAAATCATTTCTTTACCTTGATTAGAGAAGAATTTTGTTTTCTTGTTGTGTCCTGTCTTGAAAGACTTGAGTCAGGAGAGCACGGAGACATGCCGTCGAGGCTGAATCACACAGTATTGATTTAATGTCTAACACAGTGTGCAGTTTCTCAGTTTCAACTCCTCACCTTGAAATACATGGAGGCTGTTTCTACAATAGTCACCGTGACTGTAGACAAGCATTGGCTGGAGCAATCAGAACGCATCTCTTTCCTCAGGAAGGTGCTTTATTGTTCTTCATTCCTTAACAGAATTTCACTTTATCCTCACTTTGCATTTTGTGACGTATATGTGTGTGTGCTTCTGTATACACAATGCACATGGGCATGCAGGTGCATGTACACGTGTGTGTGTGTGTGTGTGTGTGTGTGTGTGTGTGTGTGTGTGTGTGTGTGTGCGCGCGCGCACGTGCACAAACCAGAGGACAATCTCAAGTGTTGCTCTTCAGGTGAACTCTACCTTTTACTTTTTTTTTTTTGAGACAAGTTTTCTCATTGGCCTGGAAGTCAGCAAGGCTGGCTAAACAGCAGGCTGCGGGGATTTGCCTGCCTCTGCCTCCCTAGAACTGGAATTATAAACATACCACAACACCAGATTTTTGCTTACATGGATTATGGAGACTAAATTCAGGTATGACTGGGCTATCAGATCTTCCTCACTTTCATTGACTTTAAAAGAGCATATCAAGACTGCACAGAGCTGTCTTGGGGAGCGACGATGGGTCCTGGATCCTGTTCCTTTTGTCCCCTGTCCAGCAGCTACCTCATTCCCCTGTTTAATGTGACCCTAGACGTACCTCATGGGTGTGTCACAGTGGGCGAGGCACTACACTGAGGCCCTCCTGGTCTCCTTGTCAGCAAGATGTTAAAATCATAGTGAGAAGCAAAGAAAAAAGAAGATGAAAATAATATATAATACCTGCAAAGAACCGATACTGCAGAATGAGGCATGAAGGGCTTGGGAGCAGGCTAAGTCAAGGGCACATCATACTCCGAGGGATTCAATGCATTTAATCAAATAGACTAATGAATTGAAAAGGTAAATAATGTGTAACAAGTGGAGCCAGCTCCTACCTGACTTATCCCAGCCTGTATTGCTATTTCCATTCATTCTTTAACAAGGGGCAGGAGGAATTAGCGCTTAGACCCCAGGGTGAGCGCTCACCATTTCAGCTCCGGCAGTACGCCTCTGGGTGAATCCATCCCGAATGCATCAGTCCTACTATGGCCATGCTAGTCACAGAAGCACCCCGGGAGTGCAGCCTGACAGGGTGGTCTCTGCTCTTGAGTCAGGGTTACTCAAAGTGACACATTTAAAAGCATCAAGTGGCCTTCTGGGGAATGAAATGGCCACCACAGATGAATCTGTCTGAGAGCATGTTATACTGAGAAGATAACAGGATGGAGCTTTCCTTTGGAAGTTAGCATGCAAATGTCACCCCAATATTGAGGGTAAAACTTGGGACCCCAGCAGCGAGGATGCATGGGGGCAGCAGAGGCTGGGAACCCTAGAAAGACCAGAGCCCTTAGCTGTGTGCTTTCCAACCATGAGATGCTACACACGGCACCTCTCATTTTCCAAATGCAGGTCCCAGACGCGGAGATGCCCTCAGTCCAATGGACATGACTCATGCCTCATGACTTCAAAGATTTGGCAGCGAGCCTCTTTGCTACACCTGCATGGGTCCAGCACAGAATGGGATTGTAACTTCCCAACTTGGGTGTCTCATGCTTACCTGTTCATCTATCGTATTACACATGGAATGCAACCAGTCCAGCCCTGCATATTCTTTTCCATAAAAAGTTTGGAGCAGCTGTCAACCCTAAATTTTGCCTGAAGTCTGGAGTTGAAAACTTGATCCTAAAGGGCCACATGGGTGGGTGACAGGACTTAGGGTTCTGGTTTGGCTTGTGTCTCTGGACCATCTCTCAATGACCCTAGACATAGGAAGAGCCTGTGCTGCCTCATCTATAGGAAAATATCAGCTAGCTGCTTGAAACTCCTTCAGGAGAGGTGCGACAGTTTCCTACTAGGAAAGAGGCTGTCTTCTGGAAATGCTTCAACTTCATCTGGCAAACTAAGTCCCACAGAGACCATCTGAATCACAGCTGACTCAAATAGGTGGCTTCTTTGCTCCCCCGTGCTCCTTCACCCAGGAGCATTTCCAGTCTGTTTGAAAGTCAGCTCTGCACACTGGGCTGCGTTTTCCTAATGTTACACATTTTAATGGAGTGAAACTAGGTTCTCAGAGCAGTCCTCAGAGGCTGATTTAACTAACAGCACAGTGGAACCTGATGCCTAATAGAACCATCAAGTCTAATGACCAACGAGGCCACCGTAAGGCCCTGGCTACTGTGCCTCTCATACGCTGTCCCCAGGACAGTAAACTGTGACTTAGCTCTGAGTTAGTAGCAGGGGTGGGAAGTGGCAAGTGGGACTGGGTAATGGTCACAGTGACAGGGTCCCAAAGGGAGATGAAGGCTGTGTCTGGAAGGTAAAGTCTAGGGCTGCAGCAGGTACAGGTTAGGGGCTTGGGGCCCAGAAGGCTAGTGGAGTGAAGCCCGCTGGGAAGTGAGGACTGTGTCTCTGGAAGCTAGGGCAGTGTGGGCTGGCGACCTCTAACTTTGCTTTCTTGTTAGGAAAGGAGTTTTCAGGATCAGAATAGCATGGAGCGGGCTGGAATATTGAGCTGCAGGAACAGAGGGGTCTGTGCTGTGGAGGAGGAAGCTGTCCAAACCCACACTGATCAGTGTCACTGGCTTGTTCCCTCCATCTGGCCGATAGTGAGTGGGAGAAACAACCTTCAGCACACAGGGTTTTGTGCCTGGCATTTCACCTCTAAATGTGGAGTTATCTTCAGTCTGAGGGCACAACCATAGGCATACCCTGTCCACAACACAACATCTAGACTCCTCCAGGACACACCTCTTTAATACCATCTTCTGCAACATCACAGAGTAAGAAATGTTCAGCAGATCAAGGAGGGACACGTTCCAGCATCTAATGACTTAGCCAGAGGAGGAGAGACACGGTGATTCCCCTCCTTCCAACAGAAGATGCACTGTCCATGCATCTCGGGGACCCCGCATGTGGTGCTTTTCTTGATCAAGAGTGGCCAAAGTGCCACAAAGGAACTAGAACACGCAGGCACAGCAGAGGGTCTTGGGAACGGTGCCAAGAAAACAGAACAGCGTAGAACACACCCTTTACCTACAAGGAGCTGCTTGAGATGCAAACGTTTGCTCTCTCCTCATGGAACTCCCACACCGTGTGTCCAAACCCAGCTTCAACAAGGGAAGACTATGTGGGGTCTCACAGATGAGAGCCTGTTCTGCCATGACTGGAGGTCAGAGAGTTTGAGCTTACTTTTGCTCCTTTTAAATTGTTGATAACAGGTGTAGCTCACACCCTAACCTAGGGTGTGGTTACCTGATGTTTTGGACAGTAAGACGGCCCGCAGAGGTTGTTCCACTCTATCTTGACCAAAGATCAAAAAACTCAAGCTTATTCTTGCTCCTTCATTTAAAATAGATTTGACACAGGGAGTGGCAGCCTACAGGATACTTGGTCTAGGGTGTGTTCACTGCATATCCTGCCCAAAACATCAAATGCTTCGCTCAGGAAATAGTGGCTTGATGTCTCAAGTATTGAAGCAAGTAACTGTTCTGGGCGTCCTTTGTGTCATGGTAAAGCAGTGCTTTACCACCTTCCAGTATAGTTTTATTTTCGGTACCAAACATACAGGGTTTCCCCCCACTCACAGTGGCTGAGCTTGTTAGCAAACACTAAGGCAGGCTATCACCTCCATCCCTTCCCCCACACCACCAGAGACAGCCATCAAACATGGAACCCACCCCAACCACACTGAAAAGACCCCCAAGGAAGAATGTTCTCCTCCAACTCTGGCCCAATAGGCATCTCAAGAAAGGGAAAAGATGTGGGACATTTAAAAGAACGAAATCCCCTAAGTTATATGATCTAACATAGTGGACAAGTGGCTTTGTTTTCTTTCTTCTTGTTTGCTTGCTTCTGTTTTGAGACAGAGTGTCATGTAGTCCAGGCTGGTCTGAATTCACTATGTAGTAAAAGCTAACTTTGAACCTCTTGTACTCTGCCTCCACCTTTGGATTGCTGGGATTATGGGTAGATAACACTTTGCACAACTAAGTAGCTTAGTGAATTAAGTCTATTAACTTTGTCTAAATTCAGCCAGGCTCCTGGTTTGATGTGGGATGTCCTTCTATATAAGTGTTGCTTTTATTGGCTAATGAATAAAGCTGTTTTGGCCAATGGCTTAGCAGAGTAAAGCCAAGCGGGAAATAGAGAGAGAGTAGGCGGAGTCAGGGAGATACCATGTAGCTGCTGAAGGAGACAGACATCAGATCCTTACCAGTAAACCTCAGCCTCATGTTGATACATAGAGTAATAGAAATAGATTAATTCAAGATATAAGAGCTAGCTAGAAATATGCCTGAATCACTGGCCAAACAGTGTTGTAATTAATATAGTTTCTGTGTAATTATTTGGGTCTGAGCAGTCAGAAAATGAATGAGCAGCCTCAGCCTACATTGGTTCCCTGAGCTAGAACCCTGGACCATATAGCATGTGCTTTATGATGCTGATGACACTCAATTTTTGGAAGGAAGTTATTCATGAACATTAGTGTCAGGCTTGGGGGCTACATCAGAGACACAAATTTTAAATTAAACTCTTGTTTAAAGTTTTAGTAAAAGTTATTTTTAAATGTAGTTTTTCATCTTGAAAGGAAACTAGAGCTTGGGAAGCAGAATCAAGTCTGATTCCTCCTTGTAACCCAAAGGAAAAGCTTGGTGAACTCAGGCTCCGGTTCTGACAGGAAGCCAGGAGAAGGGAAGTGGCAGGAGAGGCACTTTGATCTCTTTAGATACACGCTGACATGATTACAGTCTTCCCTTCTACTTTTTAAAAGGCATCCAGAAAAACACGTATTGATGGGGACTGTCTGAGAGGAGGGCTAGAAGGGAAACTCAGGCCCACCTGCTAATTACCTTATCAGGTTAGCAGAGAGCAGAAGCCTGTGTCTGGGGCAGAGAAAGGTGATTAGCATTCAGAACACTGAAGCCCCTGTGATTTTGAGATAAGTTGAAGGGTAGGTTAGAGAAAAGCCATGATGTTTTTAAGTCTAGGCATAAAAGTGGGATCAGATCAAAGAGCACCTGCCAATAAGCTGCAGGTTTGTTGGGAGAGAAGTCCCCTGTCAGTCCTGGAGTGTTTGATGCGCTCCTTGGCATTAGAAAAGATCTTAGAGGTCAAGCAAGCCAGCCTCAGTTTTTCATACATTTGCTTCAGTTGACTCAAGCCACAGAGGGGATTTATTTAAAGGCTATAAAATCAGATGGCTGGGAGGAAGTCTGGTCTGGGGAGAGGAGTGCCTGTGGGAACCCACCTTTGTGTGAGGATTTGGCTTCCTTCCTTCCTTCTGCAATGGATGTGCGAATTCTTAAGACGGTTGTTTGGACACAACCAAGGCTGAAATTCTAAAGCTTGCAGAACGAAGTCACAAACACAGCTGCACACTTACAGCTCTCTGACACAACTCTTGTGAGTTGCGGTTAGTGAGGAAGACCCAGTTTTAACTGCTTTTCTCATAACCAGGACCAAACTTCTGACAAGAAGCAGCTGAAGGTCGGGGCAATTGGTCTCTTCTAGCTCACAGTTTGAGGGAATATGGTCCAGGACAGAGAAGACATGGTTGTAGCCATGGCAGGAGCTTGAGACTGCTTCTTGCTCATGTCTCATGGTACTAGAAAGCAGAGATGGGAGAGGAAGTGAAGCCAGGCTATGAACAATCAAGGCTAGTACCCCAGAGATCCACACCCTCAGCAAGGACCTTGCTCCCAAAGGCTCCACAAGTACACCAAACAGCTCCAAGCCATCTGGGAACCAAGAATTCAAACACATGGGCATGCATGAGACATTTTGCACCTAAACCAAACCTTGAGACTACCTAAATCAATCTTCATTTTTAAAATAATGTATTGTGTGTGTTGGGATGGGTGGGGCATGTGCAGAAGTCATAGGATGACTTTGTGACATCATTTCTCTCCTTCCACTTTTATGTTGGTTCTGGGGATCGAACTTGGTTCCTTAGGCTTTTGTGACAAACACCTTTCCCCTCTGACCTATCTTACTGATAGACTCTGAAGGCACATTGCTTTGGAAGAGACAAAGGTGATAAAGACCTGCGTTTCCAGGCCCAGAAGATATTTCAGAGGGTACCTATCCTTAAAGTAGCAGTAATACCTGTTCTCATTTCTATCAGGACAAAAAAAAAACTTTAGCAAATTAAGTGTTTATGTATGAACCATTTCTCTGAAAAACGGTACAGGTTGAGAGCCTGCAGGTATGTACCAAGGGAGCCTGGCTGGAGATGCGTGGAGATCAGATGAAGTTGCTTGTGATTTGTAGTACAGTTGATAACACAGTTGAATGCCACAAAGTGCATCCATCATCACACAGTTTCAAT
This sequence comes from Ondatra zibethicus, assembly GCA_004026605.1. Classification (NCBI taxonomy): domain Eukaryota; kingdom Metazoa; phylum Chordata; class Mammalia; order Rodentia; family Cricetidae; genus Ondatra; species Ondatra zibethicus. Next base: position 115,615 of record PVIU01004493.1, on the reverse strand, counting down.
TAGTTTTATTCTTACTCATGTGTTGTTTACACTTGTTCTGAATTCTGAATTAATGAAGAATTTAATGAGGAAGAAAAAACATAATTCTGCCAATTTTCTTCTGGATATTTTCTCAAGATCCATAAATTTCATCCCTTTGGGAAAAAATAGCAATACAAAACATTAAGATATCACTAATATTTCAAAAGAGAATGTAAGGAAGAAAAATAAATCATTGCTTCTTGTGAATCTAGTTCATAGCCAGCAGTCTGTAATGGAAATGTACCCAGTTGGTGATTTGAGGTCCACATAAGATAGCGGACAGAGCCCCAATATGTGTTCCCATAATTTTTACACCTGGAGAGAGCCATACAAATCCCCATTGTCCCGAAACACGTCCTTTTTCTCTCTGGTTTTCGCAATTAAGTCTTAAATTGTAGCTCAGCTCTTCCTTCCTGTTGGAGGAGAAATCAACATTCCACTAGTGTTCCTTGCTGCCGGCACCCCACAGCCTCCGCAGGGGATGTCCTCTTTGTTCTCACCTTGAAAGCAGTCCTCATATCTGTCTCCCTGGGGTGAACCTGACGAGAGCAGAGGAGCTTGCTATTTCCAGACACAATGCAGCCCCCAGGACGTACCAGATACGTCATACAGTTTTCCTGAATGGGTGAGAGAAGGCAGATTGGAAGTTAATGGATTAGAAATAGATGAAGTCATTTCAAGAGGGACGTGTGTACTATGCTACCATGCAGAGGTGTGTAAATACAGCAAAACATGGATCCAAATGACTATGGCCAAGAGTTTAGGGAAAGAAAATATACTGGTGAGTTCCTTTTGTTTTTTTGTTTGGTTGGTTTTGGTTTTCGAGCCCCAACACTCATCTGTTTCTACAGGGTTTCTCTGTAGCCTTGGAGCCTGTCCTGGAACTAGCTCTTGGAGACCAGACTGGCCTTGAGTTCATAGAGATCCACCAGCCTCTGCCTCCTGAGTGCTGGGATTAAAGGTGTGAGCCACCGCCAAGGGACACACCAATCGTACGTGGCTGCTCTCACTCCCGTGGGTCAAATGCCACTGACCTTCTGGCTAGGCAAACACATTCATTTTCTCACCATTTTGTTGGCTGAAAGCCCAGGGAGGGTCAGCCCTGTGTCCTCTTCCGGCGATGGCTACCTTCCTGACTTGTGCCCTCCTGCAGTAGAAGGAGAGAGAGCTCTGATGTCTCTTTTTACAAAGAAAGTAATGCCATCAGGAGGCACCCATGTTTATAGATATTAGATAGATAATCTAATTATCTATCAAAGTGCATAGTTTCGTCATTAAACACAGCACTGGGGTGAGGGTTCAGATGAGTGTTGGGGCTGGAGTTTATCCTTTTGTCTGTCCACAGTGAGTGCTTTGGGAACTGGTTAGTGGTAAAGGAAGTATACCAGATAGATCACCACCATCCATTCCCGCCACTTCTGGGGTTCTGACATTCCTTTAAGAGTGGCTGTGTGGTGAGGTAACTCCATGACAACATACAGACGCTCTTAAATACTAATATAACATCTGTATTGCTAGCCAGTGACTGCATGAGAAACATCCCCAAATCATCAAACCACAAGCCTCACCGTTCTTTGCCGTTTATGCACATCTTTATCCAACCCATTCAGCTTGACATACTTCAGTCAACAAGAACAGTTAGCAAGAAACAAAACTAAATAAACCAAAAAGCAAGGTTAGGACATTTAAGGACTTTCCTAGATCCTGGAACTATGGATTAGGACTTTGATGGCTTTGGTGTTGGGCCTGTGTGCTGGAGTCTGCGGTCAGAACAGTGCCTCTCACATGGCGTCAGTGGGGCTAAGGTCTCAAGGCCTGTTGCATTCCCCCCACTGGTTCCAAGGGCATGAGTGAAATCATGGACTCATCTTGGGGCAGGGAGTTATGTTGTCCCCTCAGCACTAAGAATTTGAAAGAATTCACTCTCTGTTTCACATAGTTAAGTAGGTAGTTGAGCAAGCAGAGTCATTTAGAGAGGGCTAGGAGCAAAAGGACGAATTGATCAGCCATGATTGTAAGTAGAACGGTTAAGAAAGTGGACCAGGAGAACAGAGATTGGTACCAGTTGTCAGATTCTTGGCATCTCTTTTCTCTCTTCTTTCTGACCATGGCTAAACTTTCTCTAAATACCCCTGACTGGCTGGCATAGAAGCAACAATTCCTCCCAGTGCCATGCAAGGGGCCAGTACTCTGAGATTTCTAAGAACAGCCTCCACTAAAGGAGTCTCCCCGAGCTTCTGGGCAGGAAATAGAATTTTCCAGATGGCCCAGGTCTATGTCTACTTAAGCACTGATTTGCTTGAAGGTCTATCCCCCACATTTAGGGCTGAAGTTCCAACTACAGCAGAGTCTGAGCTACCTGTCCCCATCAACAGAGGAGGAATAAGAATAGAGACAGCTCGCTGTGCTTGGAGAAGCCCAGAATCTAGATTTAGGTGAACCCTGCCCTCTCCTCTATTGTAGATCAACACCTGTGGTATAACATTAAAAGGAATCAAAGGAGTGGGGTCTCCTCTGTAGAAAACAATTCGGAATATGCACACGTGGTTAAGCAATTAGTGCAAACAAGCCAGGTGATCTCTAAGACCTGAAAATACAGTGACCCACTATTCCTGCGGTTAACCTGCTGTTCATGGCTGCAGGAATCTGCATGGGGAGCTCTCTAGGGTGTATCTTAATGACATCCAGCAGAGACTCTTTCCTTCGAGTCTCCACGGGGTGAGCTTAGATTATTCCCACTTAAGTTTGTCAGGATAGGAAGTGAAACTTTCTGATTGTTCCAATCCAAACATGATATGGGGCTTGGGGGTCTAGGCATAGCCAGTGATCTTTACCTCTGTCTGCTTGAGAATGGTTCGGGGACTACTACCCTTCTGCCAGCATCCTGACTCCAAGGGGCTGGCTCCTGTCACCTTCTGGACTTTTACCCTTGTAGTTACCAAAGAAATTTCTAGAGAAATTGAGATTGCAAATGAGAGCGTGTGCTGGTTTTCTCTCTAGAACAGGAAGGAGTCACGTGTCTTCAGGAGGGCTTGGTTTCACAGCCCCACTGAGCACAGTGGAATTCACCTGGCTCGTAGAGGTTCTGGAGGCTGCCAGTAGTATTGAGTCAGTCAGACCCCGTGTCTTCAGTAATAGACCCATAACCCCAGGAGCATGGTCTTTTGCTGCCTCTTCTCACAGTAACTTCTAGATGTGGTATTTTACAGGGTCAATCTGGAAATCTAGAAGGTGGGTTGGATCTCAATGAATACATTAGCTTATAAGCTCCATGAATTAAGCCTTTCTTAATTCCCATACCCAGGGTATTGGATTATGGGGGTTATAGACCTTTCCCATGGGGAGACAAAGACGGGAAGACAGGACAACCACAGTCATAGCGGCCATGCCATTCTTATCCTGGGTGAGTTGAGGACCTGGTGACAAACTATCTGTCCCTATTCTCAGTTGCCTCTTTCATCTGGGTATGGCAGATCCACAGGGTGACACTGGTGATGCCCTCCACTGTAGGGTGTTAAGGATCACAGAATATGGGCCTTTCCACATTGGCTGCAGTCTCTGGGGCTGCACAGATCCTCTTTGCACACACAAGGATGCTGGGCTACAACTTTTGGGCAGGCTCTGACACAGATAAAGGCACAGCCTCTCTGATGACTAGCCCTCTGAGCATGTCTGCCATATGAATATCTCATTGCTTAGTGAGGAGAGAGGGAGTCCTCCCACACATAATTTTAAATGAGGTGAAACCCTCTTTCTAAGGGGTGCATTTGGTCCTTAGAAGGGCAAATGGAAGGTGGTTGGTCCAATTTTTGTCAGTCTGAAGTGCATATTTAAAGTCTCCTTACAGGGTTCTATTCATCCTTTCTATCTACCCCCAGCTCTTTGATCTATTGGCACAATAGAGCCTTCAATCAATGTTTAGGATCTTTGCCAGACTTTGAGAAACTTTATTTGTAGAGGCTGGGACTTTGTCAACCCCCAGGGATAAGAACAATCCAAATCTAGGAATAAACTCTTAGAAGAGTTTCCTGGTAACCACAGAGGTTATCTTCTCTGTTCTGGTGGAATAGGCTTCCACCCATCCAAAGACAATTGTGCAGGATATTCACTTTCATGTGAAACCCCGAGACTGTGCTAATAAAATCAACCTTGGATCAGGGTGGAGCCCGTGAGTAGTTGACAAAAATTAACCATAGAGAGGATGGAGGAGCCAGGAATATGAATAGAGAGACACACCTGAAGGACTGGTATTAGATACTCATGGCCTCTTTTGGTTTGATGAGTGGAGAGTTACTTCTCTTGCTGGGTCTCTGACCAAAAAGGAAGGTCAGCTGGTTGCTTCTCCATTCTCTGATCTAGCAGGTTTTCACCCCAATGTCTGACTCCTAGGTAAACAGAGACTGCTTGTTTGTTCCCTGCTTTCCCAGACCTGAATAATTGCACAGAAACTATGTTAATTACAACACTTCAGCCAATAGCTTAGGTATGTATATTCCTAGCTAGCTCTTACATCTTAAATTAACCAATTTTTATTAATCTGTGTATCACCTGCCTGTGGCCTGCCAGTAAGGCTCTGGCATCTGTCTCCTTCAGCAGCTACATGGCATCTCCCTGACTCCACCTACTCTGTGTGTGTGTGTTTGGATTTCCTGCCTGGCTTTGTTCTGCCCTGCCATAGGCTGAAGCTGCTTCTTTATTAACCAATTAATAAGACATATTCATAGCATATTCATAAGATACAGAGGGTAACCCCATATCATGCTTTATTGGTGAATAGAATGATAGGGATTAAGTTAAAATCTACATTTGGTTGCCAGTTCAGGCAGTATGGGAAATCCCACTAGGATGCAGTCTGAGTGACAGGGTGCTGGCTGCGGGGCAGTATACAGGCAGTAGTTAAACTATCATTAGATTCAGGTGCAGCTGCTAAGCCATCGGAAGAACAACAGACAGTAACTACGAAAACTAACCAATACTTATAACCAAACACCATTGGTTTTCTCTCCATAAAGTCCACTCCCCAGGTCTCCAGGGGCACTTCCTCAGGCACAGATTCCTTTGGGGTTCTTCTTCCTCCTTTGGGGTTCGTTATGCACAAGAGGTACACCTGGACACAATTATCTAATTGAGTGAATATCTGGACCTGAGTCACCTAGTAGTTTTCTATGCCTCCAAGTGGGTGGCCTTGGTTGAGTTTGGTAACCGTATGTCTTCCAATAGCAGCAGAGAGTACAGGTGTCCCATCCAGAAAGAGCCACCACCTATTTGCCCATTTGGCATCTCCTTTTTCTTTTTTCTTCCTACGTGTAGTTTCGCACTGGAGCAATTCAGGTTCAGGCAGGGTGACCAAGTTCTGGAGAGCCCACTGGTTCTAGGGCTGCCTTCCGGGTGATTAAGTCTCCTGCCCTGTTTCCTTGGGCCTCCGGGATACCACTTTTTTATGCCCTTTGTAGTGGACAATAACTGTTTCTTTTGGCAGCTCTATGGCCTCTCACAGGAGCAGGATTTATTCGTTGTTTTTAATTTCCTTTCTGGCTGAGGTGAGACGTTCCCTCTCCCTATAAAGGGCCCCATGGATATAGGCTGTGCCAAATGCATACACAATGACGGCTTTGCCCTTTGCCTAGCAAAGCACCTGGGTCACCACCAGGAGCTTAACACTCCTTGGCTGAGGGACTGGGGTTAGGAACCATGGGATGGTTGATCTCTACTTTTCTGTGGACCTTTCTGAGATCCTGTACTGGTTGGTAGTCCTGGATGCCCAGTTTTAGGGAGGGCAGCAAGGAGTCTTTCAAGGGCGAATGGCAAGGGACGGATTTCTACTTTCCATGGCTGGTTTATGTGTTTAACATTCCCGTGTTTGACTTCTCAGCTCATAGGATACTGTTTGACCCTTACTGGGGTAGCAGTATTTAGTAGGGTTTAGAAACCGAGCCATTCCTGTTGGGTTGTTCTCAGCTCGGACCCCAGAGTTCCACTGTGCCAAACCCTGTAATTACCCTCAAGTTTGAGCATCACTTTCAGGTTCCAGACTTGGTTAGAGGAGTTCTTCCTCCAACAGGGGGCAGGTCACAGGAATATAGGTTGGAACCTGAGAAGGATTCAAAGTAAGATAGGGAGTGGCCTCCCCAAAGTATGATTGCCCAAAGTTTTTTATTTTTTATTTTTAAATAAGTCTCCTAATTAGGGGATGGGGCACTCTGACCTAACTAAGAAGGATGGGGTCACCATACCTTGTCCTGAATTCACTGTAGTGGAGGTCATCCAGGGAAAGAGAGCATTCTGTTCAGTAGCCTCTTGGACATCCATCCATGGAGATGTTAGTGCTCCAAGAATCACTGTTGGGACTGAATGGCCACTCTTGTGTCCTCCAGGAGTTTAGCAGATTTGAACCCTTTTCTCTGGGCTCCATTCAGTGAAATGGAGCTCTGGCCTTGTCAGGTCATCCAAACAAAGAATGGCGTGTCCTCCTCCTTCCCTCTTCTGAATTTGGGCCTTCATTTTTCTGGTATCCTTCTTGCTTGTAAGTATCCATCTCTAGTCTCTTCTTTTCCTGGCATTTCTGGCTTCTGCCTCTGGGGTCTGTCTTACCGGCCTCTCTGCGTGCTGCTGTCATTACCGCTCAGGGCCATCTTTTAGTCGGCATTTTTTTCCTACGGAGTCATGGTTATTATAAACCTGAGAAATCACCAATAATTGGAACCTATTCCTAGGCTCAAACTCTTCTAACTTCTGAAGTTTTTTGTTTTTATTTTTTAAAAAAATATCTGGGGCCAGCTACACAGCAAAAGCAATAGCGATTGCTTGCTGACTCTCCAGCATGTCTGGGTCAATGGGGGTGAATACCCAGTAAGCCTTGCAGATGGGGCTCCAGGAACCCAGCGGGTGATTCTTGTGTCTCGTGTATTATCTGGCTTCCCTTAAACAGACTGGCTTTCTGGCAGCTGCCTTCAGTGCTCCTAAAGGGGCTTCCTTACCCCTTGGTCATTGTCAGGGTACCATTCAGGTTGGGCAGAGGGGAAAACCCACTGTTCCTGGGATGCACTGTACAGGGGATCCCTTGCTGCAGTTGAGGGTGACTTTCCTACTCTCATGCCGGCTTGTGTCCCTCCCGTTACTTGGTCATGAAGAGAGTAGCTAGGAGCTGTTGGCAGTGATCCCGGGTTGGCTGGTGAGTGTTAAAGACTGAGAAGGCTAATGAAAGCCTGAGGGTTTTCAGGGCATGGTGGGTTCTGAGTTTTCCCATTATGCAGATCATTGACTTAGAGGGCGACATAAACCATGAAAGGGGAGGAGTGAGGACCCCTGGGGTGTGGGCCCCACTTGAGGTGCCTCCCTTCAGGGGAGAACGGGTGCTACCTCTGCCCCCAGGGAAATTCCTTTCAGGGATTCTGTAGCCAGTGCTGTTCTCTGTAGTGAAGGGGAAAGGAAGGGAGGTATAAAAATGTCTTCTTCCCCTGCCCTCCCAGCACAGCCAGGGAGCTATTCCAGCCGCTGGTGAGCTGCGGGACCTTGCTGGTACATACACACGGGAAGAGTCAGCTTCCTCCACCAGTGCAAAGAGAACAGGCAGAAGTTTGGCAAAACCAAGAGGACTTGGGTCCCCATTGAGAGGACACGAGTCTTGAGCCAAGGTGGTGGTCTTGCCCCAGGGTAGTCATTGGTCAATGTAGGGGAATCGGTCAGGGTGGCCCAAATATCTTCTAGTCAGGGCATTTCACTGAGCCTGAACTGCCTAGGGGTTCAGACCTCTGTCACTGGGCCACCCGACTCTAAGAAAGGGTCAGTCTATATCACAGAAGGTCCAGTTTCCCAGACAAAAGTCAGAGACTATACCTATTCTTCTCCATAAAACTTCAAAGTGTTTTAACACGCACTTCAGTGGTGTATTGGGACTGCTCCTGGCGAAGCTCCCTTTCTTCTAGCCATCAGAACTGACAAAACACACAGAGACACAAAGAATAGCAATAATAAAGAAACCACGGGTGGCCACCACACAGATCCCAGACAGTGGAATTGGGGCCACATCCAGCCTTTCCTAAGTGTCCTATGCAGAGGGCTCCACAAACAAGCTCACCTCCCGAGGGGACAGATCCAGGTGACTTTTAGGGTGGAGGTGTTGGGAGTCACTGGATCAACGTGAGCAGAGGCATGAGAAGTCCCCAGGACCCTGGGACATCTCAGGGTGCATACCCTCTGGGAACTGTCTGTCCCTCCACACTATTGGCCCAAGGGATCTGAGGTCCCTGGTATTCCCACATCTCAGTCTCTGCGAATTTTGCTAGGGTCTCTAGAATGCTGCAAGGTAATTCCACCAGAGAACACATGAACACTATTAAAACTTACAGGAAAGTCTGTATTGCTGGCTGTCAGCTGCATGGGGAACTCGCCCAGTTCATGCAACCCCAATCCTCGCTGTTCTTTGTCTCTTATGTACAAAAACACAGCCAGGTTGACACACTTTGGTTAGCAAGAACAGTTAGCAGGAATCAAAAAAAAAAAGTTTAGTACATTTAAGGACTTTCCTTGATCCTGAAGCTACAGAAAATGTCTTTGATGGATTAGGTGTTTGTCCCCATTCTGGCAGGTGTTGTGGCCTACATGCTAGGCTTTAAGACCAGAAACCTCTAACATGACATTAGTTGTACTGAGGTCTTAGGGCCTCCTGTAAATGGGATCCCAGAAACCAGCATTTCCAACGGAGACAACAGTAAAGCCCACATAAGAACAAAATAAACTTTTAATTTCTGAGACGAATGAACAGAGTAATTTTTGTGAGTGGTATCTTCTGTTTCCACTGCAGTCATAAATCATACTTTTGAGCTGTATCATTTTACTTTTAAATGTATGTTTAGAAGAGAACACAGCATTCCTTATGCTTAATTTGCACAGTGTTAACCGCCATCGCTGCTACTCAGCAGGGCCCTGATTCTGTGGTGGGGAAGCTTTGGGCTGTCTTTGCCTTCCACATGGACACTATGCGATATCAGATGGGCTGGGAGCATAGTCCTCTTCTGAACCTACTCCTGCTTACTTCATTCACTTACGGCCTGTCTGCCATCGTTCTCCATCCTTGTATTCCCTTGACTTGGTGTCTTCACTGCATGTCTTTTAATCCCAGCCCTCAGGAGGCAGAGGCAGGCAGAGTTCAAGGCCAGCCTGGTCTACAGAGTGAGTTCCAGGACAGGCTCCAAAGCTACAAAGAAACCCTGTCTCTAAACCATGCCCCCTTCCCCCAAAAAATACCATCTAGAAGATGTTTTTATCCAGTTGAATGTTTTACAACCATTTGCAAAAGGTTCAACTCCACTGCCTGATTCTAGAGGAAACTTTCCACCCATGGATGGAGGGCACAAACATTCAGCGTTAACAGCAAATCCCTTGCCATTTCCATGGATCCTGACTGTAGAACAAGGCAGAATGTTATACAAGTTGCAGATGGCTGAAATCTTCTTGGAAAAGGGCGGCTTCGTGATATTAGCTTGGATCCCGATCTCCCACTGATGGGAATGTGCTGTTTTCTTGCCAAGGTTCTCTCTGTGTGTATGATTTCATTTCCCTTATTCTTTTGAAAGGAATGGAAGAAAGAATATTTTCAATTAAATAATCTGTATTCTGCCAGCTATCTTTCTTCCTAAGAAGGTATCTGGAAAGTTCCTGTTATGTATTGTCAGTATAGTGTATTGATGAGAGAAGAGGAGGTTCAATGATGTTAAAACAAGACGTGAAATATTCATTCTTTTTAAAAATTCTCCCTTTACTCCCAGATACAGCAGAGAGCCAATAGTATGTTCACCAATATACCTCCATTACAGGGACAGCCTTGAGCTTCTTCAGGTCTGATAATGTTTCTAATGCCTTTGAAATGTGAGCTCTGAGTGCCCCCAGCTTTCACTGGTTCATGGAAGAAACAGGAAGAAGGAGAACTGAGGCTACAAGGTTTGAGTCAAAGGCCCCCGAGGACCCATCTCATTAGAAAGCAGGTCATCAACAGAGTCTTCTGACCCCTCCTCTCCACCTGACTCCCTTCCTTTCCTCTGACACATTCCCTGTTGCAGACCAAGACATTCTCTGTAGCTCTAGTCTAGCTGAATTTGATGATTCCTAGAGTTACGTTCAAAGCTCAGACTGAATGCAAATGGCTTCAGATAGCCTCGTGAAGAAAGGGGTACAAAGGATGCATGACTGGGATTGAAAAGGTGGCAGAGGGAGCAGGAGTCAAGCAGATTGGGATGCTTACTGAGGAGAACCTAGTCTTTTAGAGTTAGAGATTATCTTAAACCAGAAGGGTGTGTGTGTGTGTGTAGGAATCTGCTGTTTTCCTCAGAAAGCCTGTGTCAAAGGGGTGTGAAACAGCACAGAGCTGCTCAGCCCACTGCCACACCAAGAACTCTGTCTTCCGCAATGCCGACAGGACCAAGACTGGCCCAGAGAAAGTTATTTGGCCCACCAAAACATAAACGTCTCCTATCCAAACCCTAAGTCACTGAAGCAGTGGTGTTGGATGACCCTGAAGCCAGGTGTGAATAAATAATACTTTCAACATTACTTTATTTTCTGTTGAAGAGTCGCCATGTTGGAGTTCTAGATATGACCAAGAGGAGGAACTGAGAAGAAAAAAGTAGAGAAAAGAGCATCACAGTGTGTTTCCAAAAGTAAAAAGACAAACCAGGGCAGCAGACAAGGAAAGATTCTGTGGTCAAAAATATTGAAATTGGTGAAAATAAATAAGTAAATAATAGCTTGACACACAACAAGTTGGTGTCTTTATGCCATGACCTCTAGATAACAAGTAATGGGGAACATGGATGGGTAAAGAGGCTTATATATTTATCAGCAATAAACTAGAGGAGAGATGCTTTAAGTGATATGCCTTCAAGCATGTGCTAGATCTGTGTGTTGACAGTATCATTTTTCTAAGTGATGAGCGAGTCCATTTAGTGGTTTCCAGGTTTAAGTATCTTGATTACTAAGGGGCAGAGGGATGCAGAATCTGGCCGGTGGAAACAAGTGATGGATAGCTTCCTGGTAAGAGCCCTGCCTTTCTTTCCTCCTGCACGGCTCATTATTCCACAGCATTAATTCCAGCTTTGCAATTGTACTGAACCAGGGGCTCCTGTTCTCTTATCATCCCTGTGGGAAACATGATGGTTTATTTGTAGATGGTGATAATTGTTTTTATCGATCCCCAAATATGGGAGCTGCATCCACTGCTATGGCTGAAGGCCAGCTGGTCCATAGTGCCGTGTGCGTGAGTGACAGGTTACAACATCATATGTGTCCCAGAAGAGACTTAGGAATTTGTAAGGCAATTGATGCCTATCCCAGATCTATGCGCACTGAGTCGTGTGAACAAGTCCTCATAGACCAGTACAGTCTTTCTTGTAGTTGTCATTATTGAACCTTAAAAGATCTACACAGGTACAATTTACACCCACTTATACAGCAAACATCAGCACAGGGGCCTGGAAGCGGCACCCCTATGTGAATGACCGGAGCTAGCTCCCAGAAAGACCAGTGAGTTCCTCCAAGGCAGTGATGCTCAACCTGTGGGTCACAACCCCCATAGCAGATATCCTGCATATCAGACATTTACATTATGATCCATAAGAGTAGCAAAATTACAATTATAAAGTAACAATGGAATGATTTTGTGGTTGGGGGTTATGATATGACGAGCTGTATTAAAGGGTCACAATATTAGGAAGGTTGAGAGCCACTGTTCCAAGTCCTCAGATCCCCCAGGCTTTTGTTTGGGAAGTGTCCCTGGGTTGAGTTAGTACCTGTATTTTTCCAGGTTGAACATCCTAGAAGAACATTAATTCAGAGTATTTGAGAAGAAGGCCCCGTGAAAACCCTAGCATGTACTGTAGGTAGGGAACGCCATGACATTTCAAGTCTCAAACTACCAGAGATGTTAAGGGAAAATAATGTAACTGTCTAATTAAGCCTAGTTTTTAGGACAGGGCACAAGGGTGGTGGGACTCTCCCCCATGTAAATCAAACACAACATATAATGTTGGGGGAAGCTTTGGGGCTAATTAGTGTGGGCTGTCTATCTGGAGACAAATCAGGTCAGGCCTAAAAGGAACTGAATGTCATAAATGTGGGTTTTTCTAAGTCTTTATTATTTGGTAAAGTGGGAAGATCTTTGGCCAGTTGCCGAACTTTAAAACTCCTGACCCCCTTTTCCTGGAGTACAGATAATAGCCATACAAGGACAGCTGTGTCCTATGTGCCTTCCACGTTTGAACACTTATTGTCAAGATTTCAGAAATCACTGGGTTGGGCCAGAAGAAGGCAGGACAGCTTCCATGCACTGCCAAATTCCAGATACTGCACAGAGGACCCCCATTTATCCTGAGCTTGGCTGGCACCTGGGTTCCCCATTTATCCTGAGCTAGGCCGGCATCTGGGTTCCCCATTTATCCTGTGCTAGGCCATCATCTGGGTTCCCCATTTTTCCTGAGATACAGTGGAAGGATCTCATATAAAGAATGACAGAATGCTTAAATTAATATTTATTCTCATGGAAATTAACATTTTCTTACACTGCCCTGGTCCCACAATACTCTTTATTGCATCTTCTACGAGCAGGTTTTGTGAAGACAGAGACAAAGCACCTCTTCTAAAAAAGCCTTGGTCATGGTCTCCAGCCCCACCATGAAGTAAAACGTTTTTTGTTTTCTTCCCTCTTTCCACATACACCACAGACATTGCTCTCATGCCCATGGTGCCAGTAAGCCCAACTGGTCATGTGATTCACATGCTCACTAACTGCACCATCAACACACTTGCAACATGGTGCAGAGCTTACTGGTTGAGGCTGGAAAATGATAACATACTCTCTGGCAACCCAGAATCTTTGATTTTATAATTGGAAGTAAGTTCAGATATGAGCGAGTTCAGTCACCTCACTTAGAAACAAGGACCCTGACTCAAAGAGGCCGTATGAACTGTCTCTACCATCCTGTTTCAGTCAGCAGTCAAGGTGGATTGTGAGACTAGGTATGTTTTTATGTCAGCCTACACTCCACTGTGTTCTGACTTTAACACCCAGGCTTTGGGTGTGTTGTACTGGATGGTGACCAATTGTGTTAAAGTGAGTCCCTCCACTTATCAGGATCATAACAGATCAACACAGACAGTAAGATCTTTTCCCTCTGCAAAATAAGAACAATTGCTGTGTTTGGGTCTAACAAATATAAGCATTCAAACAAATGCAGCCAATTGTAACAAGTGCTGTGATTTTAGTGATCTCTGCGCCTGGTTGAGCTACTCCTGAAGAAGTATAGAAAGGATATAAAAATAGATTTAAAAAGTTTGGAAGAGTCGAGACAAAAAGCAAGCATATAATCCAGTAAGAACAATGGTCATACAAATTCAGTACACCTACAGAATGTCCATATGAAATATTTTGGAAACATTTAGACACTCACACCTTCTAATCCTGATTTCAAATAAACTAAATGCTTCCTCAATGCTCCAGAGACCCTAGAATCCAAAATACCCTCTGGCTAAACCGTGTATTAAGAAAGTTGTTCTATAGTTTGTCCTCCCTGCCACCCCTTCCCACTCAGGGAGCACACAGCCCATACTTCTATGGGATAAACCAGGAGCGATATAGAACAGTACAGACAACACAGTGTGGTTCATTCTCTGGAATACATGGCCCTTGGTGTCCACAGGTTCTGGATTTCTGGGTTCTATCAACTGTAGATCCTAATACTCTTTCCACTATGTGTGTGGAATTATATCAGTACAAGCCATTAGCAGACTGATTTCTTTTCATTGTTCCTAAACAATACAGTATTTCAACTACATAGTGATTATATTAGTTATAATTAATCTAGAGGAGACCAGAGTCTGTGCACCTGAACATTTGGAAAAGTAGGGGGATGAAGGCGTAAGTCACAAAACAATCCCACACCAGTTTGGAATTATGATTAATAAAATGGTTATTTAAAGGGAAAAAACTTACAGATCACCGTCCCAGACAACAGCCCTCTGCACCATCAGGAATGAAGTCTAACAGCCTGAAGCTGGACGCAAGAGAGAGAGAGAGAGAGCACATGGCTACCACTGCTTTTTAAAGCAAACGAGACCACACCCAAGTGGGCTGGTATCTTGTAGGCTATTGGCTGAAGGAGCAGAAGGAGCTCCTGCAGCACCTCCCCCTTTTGTTTAAGTAAGAGAGTTCTAAACCCAATACAAAACAATATACATTAGGAACAGATATTAAGTACAAGATTAGAATTACAATCAGCATAAACAATATTAAGCAAGGAACATATGCTAAGTGTTTTAATAAACATTCTATTCTATGGAGTCTATGTCTTGTATAGGAAATGGCTTGGCTAGATCATAAGAGGACAGTAACTATGACTATCTAATCTTCAACCCTATCAAAGGCCTGAGAAGGGAGATAATATTACTTGAGCAGGCAGAAAGTACAATCAAGTAGCTTCCAAAGCGAGCAATATATGACAGTTAGCTACCTGAGCAATCACCCAAAGTCTCATTTTGCAACATTGAAGAGACCAACTTTGGCTATGGCCTAGAATAACTGACAGACCGTTTTCAAAGGCAAGAAAATTTTCAAAACTGTCTTACCCTGTCTTGGCAAGATTTGACTGTCCTGAGTATCCATTTCTGGATACTATATCTTGTCAGTGGTATTTCTTTGCCCAAAGGCCAGTTTTTGCCAAGAAGAAAACAGGCTCCAAGTGGAGTGTCTTTGGTGCTCAACATTCTCTTGGGAATAGATCGGTGCTGCCAGGAGCAATTAGGTCTCATGTCAACAAACCCCTAAGTTATTTAAATGCCATGTTCCACAGATCCTTGAAGTAGTTGAAGATTATCTACCTATATAGAATATAATCTCTATGTATCTAAAGAACCTGATTAGTCTAACTATAAGTATGACAGATGACTATTGATCTATAATTCTCAATACCAATCTAACTTAAAGACTAAAGCAATAAACAACTGTTCAATAAAAGAGAACAATGACCTCCAAATGTAAACAATGTACAAGTATCTTGATCAGAGGTAGAAATGTACACTGCAATAGTATATATATATATATATATATACATAAAAAATGTTTTAAACAGAGGTAGAAGCATGCATACATACAATATTCAATATAATTTAACTTTGTATCAATATACAAGAACCTATACCAATGTAACTGTCTGTAAACAATAACTCACAAATACCAATCTATTATCCCACCATCCAATTTTCCCTTTTTTAAAAAAAAAGGTCCCTGAGCTTATTAAATTCCTCCCCCAACCCACAACCATATACCAGTTATTAATCAACCCCTAAATGATGTCCCTAAGCCTGAGGACAAACTGTGCTGGGAGAGGGGACGGCGTCCACTAGAATTACTTCCAGCTGTCATGGGGGCAACGTTCTTTCTAGGGGATCCTGTGAAAGTAAAATGATGGTTTTTAAAAATGACATTATTTATATAGACATATACAGACATTCATATGTCTGTATTTAATGAAAGGTATGATAAAGACAAAAATAGATATGAAAAAAAGCAAAGATGTTTTCTAAATTCTTTTTTCTTTCTGTCCCACATCAAACGGCTCTTGACATGAGATAGAAATTCTGGCTTTTTTCTTTTAACAACACTCTTGGATTTAAAGAAGGACAGCCTTTGTCCAACTCTAAAACCAGCTCTATATATCCATAAACATACACATACATACATATGCATATATATAAATGTATACATTGTATCGTTTGTACTTACAAACCATATTTGATTTTCTTGATGATCCTTATTGAATAGTTATTTTTCTACCTGTCATCATTCAAACATCAGGGGTTTCTTGAATTTTTGAAGATGAGTATTTTCCTGCAAAGACAAGAACAGGACCCTGCCCCCATCCTAAATGCTTTTCTTACCACCTGTGTGGTCATCACCAATGTGGACGAGATGTCATTTCTCTATTTCAATAGCTTTGTCCTTTTCAAGGCAAATCTTTATTAATTTTGATGGTATCTATAATTTTTCATCTCCTGTGGAAACAAGAGCGAAACCCCTTCCCCAACGTAGTACATCTCCTGGTTTCCATTGTGAGGTCAACACATCCTTGAAATATACTGGTTGATTCAATTTAGAAGTTGAAGCTGCTGTTGTTCCTTTCTCATTAGCGTTAAGAAAATTCAAGGTTAATAAAGCATTATACAATCTATTTCTGGGGGTGTTTTCCGTCCCTTTCTGTTTGTTCAGCATATCCTTTATTGTACGATTTGAACTTTCTATAACTGCCTGACCTGTAGGATTATTTGACATACCTGTAATGTGTTTTTTATTATAATAAGCAAAAAAGCATTTCATTTTCTTTGATACATATGCTGGACCATTGTCTGTCTTTATTTGTGCAGGTATACCCATGGTGGTCATAACTTCCAATAATTGTGTGATTACCGAATCAGCCTTTTCTGAGCTCAGGGCAGTTGCCCATTGGAAACCTGAATACATGTCTATGGTGTGGTGTACGTATTTTACCAAATTCGGTAAAGTGGAACACATCCATCTGCCAGATTTCATTCCTTTGAGTACCCTTTGGGTTACTTCCTGCAGGCAACGGTGTTTGATTATAGAAAGAGCAAGTAGGGCATCTCTTTATAATCTCCTTAGCTTGTTGCCACGTTATAAAAACTCTTTCTTTAAACCTTTGCTATTGATGTGATGATTTTTATGAAATTCTGAGGCCTGCAACATGCTTCCAATCAATAATTGATCAATTTCTGCATTACCTTGTGCTAGAGGACCAGGCAGACCTGTATGGGACTGGATGTGTGTTATGTACATCGGACAAAGCCTATTCCTGATCATGTCTTGTACCTGGATAAACAGTGAAGTCAATTTTGTATCATCTGGTATAAATTCAGTGATTTCAATATGCAAGATAACTCTTTCTTCATATTGTGAATCTGTAACTAGATTAAGAGGTTCTTTAAAATCCCTTAGAACCATAAGAATGGCATATAATTCTGCCTTCTGGAAAGAATTACAGGGGCTTTGTTCTACCTTACTCAGTTCTTCTGATTTGTATCCTGCTTTCCCAGATTTATTTGCATCAGTATAAAATGTACGGGCTCCAGTTATTGGAGCATCACGTACAATTCGAGGAAGAATCCAAGAAGTTCTCTTTATGAGGTTAAAGTCTATCAGTTTGGGGATAGTTGCTATTAGTTTCTCCCAAAAAATTAGCACAAGCTCTTTGCCATGGGGGATCCTGGTTCCAATCTCCCACAGAAAGAGGGCCAACTCTAGTCTCCACGTGGAAAATGTGTACCAGGAGATGCAGACACTGTGAGTTCATGTAATTCCTGAAATGTTGGATAGTTCTGGGTTGACTGGAGTCGGGAAGGAGGAGGGGTTCTAATTCAGACCCATGAGTGGCATTGTGTTAAGGCCTTAGATCCACAGTCCTGGATTCTGAACATCTCCAGACACTGACCTCTGGCTGGAGGCCGCACCTAGAGTGTTGATGGGTGTGTGTTAGCTGGCGGATGAGCTGGCTGACATCCCACCAGTCCTGTGTCCAGAGGGAAGTGCTGCCACACAGCCCACATAACTTGGGGCAATCCACCTGCCTCTTCAGGAAGAGATGTCAGGAGGCAGACAATGGAGCCTTTGGAATGAATTAGCTCAGCTTGGCTGAGGACAGATACAGAGATCCATCCTGAATCATTTGCCTTTGGCAGACCCCTGCAGTGAGCACTGTCTCTGATCACATCATCCCCAGACCCTGTTGCTGTGCTCCACACCCTCCCCCCGACAAAGCAGGCTTGGCTCACTTCCATGTTTGGGGTATACCCGTGCTGCTTGGTCTTCCTAAAGTATTTGCCCTTCCAGGGTTCGCACGGCCTTGTCCTCTCTCACCACCCTCATGCTCCTCCCCCCAGCCTGAGTCACATTACCCTTATCACAGAAGCAATCCCCGAGAAACGTTATAGAGTAACTGGGATGTAAATCTAATCTTCCAGTCAGTGTAAAGATGGAAACATTGGGCTTAACTTCTGTATTTATAGCATCTATAAGAGTAATTGGTGCATTAAAGGTGTCCCGTAAACTGGGTCCAAGAGGCCAGAGCCAGGTCTTAGGAAGAAGCTTGTCTCCTGATGCCTGCAAGTCTGCTTAGGAAAACATTTGGACTAAGACACTTTCATAGTCCAAGTTGACCTACACTGTATCTACTTTACATGTAGAAGCTGAGGTTGGAGATCAGCACACATCCACATAGTCACGCAATCACATGCTCATACACCCACATCCCCTTCCATACCTACACCTACATAAACACAGCCTTAAAATATGTGATAGAAGCTAAGGAGATGTTGAGAAAATGCTGCATCCAGGTAAACAAGGCACCATTGTCATTCAGTGCTCATCAGCGCTTCAAGCAACTTTCAGAAAACCCATCCTCTGATATCCACCCCTAATTTGTGTTTTATGGAAAACAAATAAATTATTTTTTACCTGAAGGCAACAGTATTATTTGACTTGGATATTTGCCATATGGCTTCCCCTCTACCCAGCGAGGCTTTGAGGCTTAAGGTAGAAAGAGTTAAGTGTGCCCATAAATTATTCAGAGATAATTCAAAATAAGTGTGTATCCTTGACAGATTGTCAGGTTTCTCAATGCTCCCCCGATAGCGGGTGCTGTGTTCTTGATAAGGTATGGCTTGTTTCTCACTGCACTTCTTTGTTGCCCTGCATTTCACTTTACCTGTCTCTGTCCCTCCAGGGTCCAGTCTGGCTCCTATCTCAGCACGGGCTGGTTTACCTTTATCCTGGCCATGGACGCTTGTTACAGCATCCACGTCTATGGGATGATAAATGACACCTACTGCAAGTAAGAGCATGGGAAATGATTTCTATGCAACTCCAATTCTGATATCTTGTCAAAATATCACAATTCATTTTAATGCCATAAATCTGAGAAATGGATCAGATGATAATTACTTCCGGGTGTTCTTTGCCAACATGCCGTGTTCTTGTCAGCACGTCATGTTCTGACTTTTAAGAGTGATAGAAAGAAAACAATACCTACTGCACTCTAATGTCACATGTCAGAAGGGACACTTTCCTCTTAATCAGTCACATTTCTGGGACTCTCGGGCTTGAAAATCTAGAGTGAGTTCAGTGGTGATTTAATTTGCAAGATCAAGGTTGCTACGTCTCTTCCCTCTGAGGGCTTGATGGACAGCTGTCAGCCAATGGTTCCGTTTGCTCACAGAGGAGAAAATGCCCTGTTGCCTCAGAGGAAGGTTCAGCTTGAAAGAGTTCCTGAGAATTTTATTTCACTAATGTGTGACTAATCTGCCAGATTCTTATTTAAATGAGTATGTGGTTGCTGGCAGGATCATGTCTAATCAGATTGCCAAACTCATGCTTCCTCATGGTGGTGGAATACAGTTCCTCTACCAACCATTTGCACGATATGAGGCAGAGAGCATTTAATCATACTGTTAACATGTAACCCTGGGTCAGTCTTCATGGTTAAACATTTGTACTCTAACAGCTATGTCTAAAAACCACAGAGGAACCCCAAACTTCACTGTGAGGTTCCAGAGCATTGGGCTTTGTAAGGTTTGTTTCATCTCATCCCTTCCCTTCCTCAGCCATGTGTCTGAATGTAATTAGTGTGATATGTAGATTGTATCTGATCTATTAGGGCACTAAGAACTGGTCCTTCTTCCTAAAAGCTTTCATCTGTAATAGCTTTAACTGAGTCTGTGGAGGAGGGTTTATAAGTAGATGCATTTACTGAGCACGTCATGGATTCTTGTAAATGCCTGCCTCATCCTTGGCACTCTTCCCTCTCCTGTCTTGTTTCTTTTCCAGGACAGAAGGGTATAGGAAAGTCCCCTACCATTACTACGAGCAAGGGAAAGACGAGTGTAACGAGTATCTTCTCCACGAACACGCCCCCCACGGGGGACACCGGTTCATCACCGAGAAGAGAGTGTTTGCCAAGTGGGCCGAAAAGCACAGAATAATCTTTACACACCCAAACTGGACCGTGTCCTGATATTGTGTCCCGATTGCGACACTGCAGCTCTGAAGATGACAGCACAGGCAAGGTTGTTCATGACCGTCACAGTCCTGACCACTCTCTGATGAGGATGGTGACTCTGCTAGCAATCTGGACTCAGCGTTCTGTGGGAGGGGCTCCCGTTCATTCTGTTCTCTCTGGTGGTTCAGCCCTACATACTGCACTTTATGACTTACCTATCGAAGGCCAGTGTCATGGCAGCTGTGACTAAAGAAAACAGGAGGATTGTCTTTCAAGCTAGCCGCTCAGAATTCTATGACAGAGGCATCTGGAAGAGACGGATGTGGCCTTGTCAGGCAAGGTCATCTAGTGTGTGGGCAACTCCACCATCTTGGAAAAATGGTTGACTACCAAACACTGTCCCAAGTAATTCTATCAGGGTATAGATATCTTACCACAGTTACTGGTTAGCCTGAGAAGAGGGTAGGCATCTCTCTTTGATGCCGTCTTCCTTCCGTATGTCTCGCAGCTAAAGCCTTAGGCCACCTACCTGATTAAATGTAGCAATGAAGGTGTTGCGTAATTCCTGCACATCAGGATTACTGGACTATCTCAGACACTTGACTCAAAAGGTATCAAGTAGCAGGTATTGACAAACTTTCACTCTGTCGGCTGTGCTCTTCCTACTCAAAACAGCATAACTAAACATATTAGTCCAATTACCTACGTTAATGTTTAGTTATTTTTGCTTGAGTGCTAAATATTAACGTGTTAGCTGTACAGCTGCAGCACTGTAGAAACACATACTGTGAAAGCATTTCTGAAACATAACCAAAGGGTTTCCTCGCTCTGCTTCCACACCCAATTCTACAAAACGATGTGTTTTGTGACATCGTGAGACAGGGAGAACAAACCATATTTTTGCATTAGTTTGTATCCTACCATATTCATAATATATATTTTTAAATTCAAATTTCTATTTTATAAGCCCAAGGCGTGTCTCTCCATATACATTATCAATGCCAAGTGCCAAATATTAGACATGAAAGGTTCTTTTATATCCTTAAATCCAACCGGAGCTTTTGCCTTCATGAGGCTGATCGTCCCTTCGTGTGTCAGGTGTTCTGCTATGACAGCAAAACGGTGATGAGCGTAATTCCCAGAGTGCTTTGTCAATCGCAGTCCTGGCACATATGCTCTGCCATGTGACACCCGTGACCACCTCACCGGGCTGTGGCCTGCACATTCTGCCATCTCCAGCAGCTGATCCACATTGTGTCAGCTGGGTCCGTGTGTCCCAGGTTGCTCTATTGTAGAATAGCTATATAGAATAGCGTTTCTGTAAATGCGTAAATGATTGAGTTCTCTACCAAATATAGCATAGCATACCAAGGTTAAGAAAAAGGACCACCAGGATGGTTGTGTCCTAGATCAGTAGCCCTATAGGCTTAGATATTTTTGATTTTTTTTTTTTTTGTCAATGGCTTTGTTCAAGTGGTGGGTAAATGGGGGCTCAGGAACAATGGAAGTAGAAAAGTTTCTTGTCCCAGGCCTGACACAGCTTCACTCTCCATACGCTTGGTGCTCCTTAAGTATCAGAGGTTGACTTTCTCAGACTGTACTAAGCATCCATGAATATCTTGGCACAATGATTCATAACCCAAAAGCCTGGCTGAACTTAATGTTTTAGAAGCTGGAAATAAGAATACACCTCATCTGCTGAATTGTGGCAGATCTTTGCTAGGACTAAGGGTCGTATTAAGTCACTAACATCCTGTCCTCTTCTGCCCTTTTGATACCCCACACCCACATCCGTAAGTGTTCCCCGGCCCCACCTTCACCACTGGAGAAAGACTAGTTCTTCTTTTGTTGTTTGCTTATGTGATTTTTGCAGTTCTGTGAATGTTGTTTTTTGTTGTTGTTGGTTTTTGTTTTTTTTTTTTTTTTTTAGAGTGGATTGAAATGCCCACTTTCAGGAAAATAAATAATACCCATGGTAAAATTCTAATGTAAGGTGTTGATTTTCTCTCTGTTGTGATACAAAAGTTCTGCCTTCACATAAAACAAACCCTCAGTTAATCAGGACGCTTCCAGGGATGGCATAGTTGATTCATGTCACCGTCTATTAGTGGGGGCCAACTCTGATTTTGGTGCTCACTGATGAGAAACTCGAGAACTCACTCTCCTTCTTCCTATAGCTTTTTCCCACGGGGACTTTGGCCACATCCTCCCTTCCTCACAGTGTGTGTGGAAAAGGCAGGCTCTGCCTAAGTGGCCAGTCATCTATGGGATGGTAGAGTGGGAAATGACCCCCCTTCCTCGCCCCTCCTACCTTCATGCTCGCTTCTCCTCCCCCACTGGCCCTCCCCCCTCTTCCTTTCTTCTTGTTTTTGTCTCTTGAGGAAACAAAAAGCATTTTATGGAGACCTCGTTGAATTTCTTTGCAATCAGGGCTTTGACTGACTCAGGATTTGCTTTTCTCTGTAGTAATAATTTTCTCTGCTTCCATTTCCTGTTTCTTTCTTCCAGCCTTCGTTCTGGTAGAAACGCAAAGTCTTAATTTCTCCCATGTGAAGTTTTCCATCTTGGACTTGCTGAAAGAGGCAAAGGGCGATTCAGGGAGAGAATCTGTCATGCACAGTTCCTGTCAGCCCCTCAGGTTCCAGTCCACTGAGAGATTATCCCTATCCACGCACACGGGAAGTTAAATGACTTCTCTCAGCACTGGTGAACAGCTGTCCTATATATCAGTTGATATTTGTGAAAAGAAAGAAATGTTTTGGCATCATCTAAGGCACTAGGCAAATGGATGATAGAAAATGACCGTAGACTTCTGCAATTAGCACACATGTCTGCCATTCAAAATCACAGGACAGGCCTGGAGAGGTGAGCTGACACATCGAAGCACTGGCCGCTCTTCCAGAAGACCCAGTTTGGGTTCCCAACAATTCCCTGCACCCATATTAGGTAGTCACAACTACCTCCAACTCCAGTTTCAGGTGATCCAGTGACCTCTTCTGACCTCTGTGGGTACCCACATACATGAGATACATGTACACATAAACCTATCAGTTAGCATGACTCCTAGTGACATATTTCTGTATCTGTAGATTATTACCTCATTCAGCCGTCACCAGAGAAGCTTCTTCCTGCAGTGGATGGGATTAACACAGTCCCTCAACTGGACAGTACAGAGAGCGAGACTTTGGAGCATTCAGTCCTAAGACATATTTTAAAATAAAGTCATAGAATATTATTTCTAATTCTTCGGAAATCTTGAAAAACCAAGGGGAAACTTAAAGGGTTTTAACATCCTCTTGAAGTTAACCTATCTGTAAGTCATATTGGTGTACATTTTTATGATTAAAAAATGATTTTGTATTCGTGACAAAACTATTCAAGAAAAAGCAATGAGTAATTTGAGGATGTGTTTGTATATATGAACATGGAGTCCATTTTTGCATGTAATATGTGAACACATATATACATACATAAATACTTATAATTATATGTGAAAGCATACATATGATTCTACATTCTTTGCCAACATAGAGATTATCCCTATCCACGCACAGAAGACCCTATTTCTGACTTCAGCTAAAATTTGTTGAGTTACATTTTGAATCCCAATAAGAAAAAAAAAACCTAACATCCACAGTAAATGTACTGATTGCTAAGGATATATAATGCCATTCCCAATGCCTGGCCAGAGGAACAACGCATCTAGAACAAACACAATCAGGTGTACTTATCACCATGTAGACCCACAAGTACAGCAATTTGTATCAGCAGACTCTGCCTTCCAAAGCTCAGCCCAAGTCACTCTGAAGAACCCTGCAGCCGACTGCATTCAGGCTAACATGAACCGTGCTCCTCCTGTTCACATAGGCAGGAGGCAGCGCTGGGTTTGCATGACTTCTGGTCTGTAGCCATTGCACTGTGACTGGTGGGGAAAGGGTCATTGTGCAGGGAGACTGTTCCCCAAGGTTTTGCTGTGGACCAGCTGATTGGGGAGCAAGAGTGTGAACTGGGAACCTGCTGACCTCCAGTGGGGCATGCAACCCTCAGAAAGACTCACTCATGGCCTTCTTGGGAAAAAGACAACACTTTTACTTCACCTGGTAGGGTTAATTGGACGTTAACTGTGAGATCGGTTTGATTTTGAGAAACAAGACAATGTAAATGGACGGTTGACATTTTTTTCTCACACAAGCACTGAATATGCCGGTCAAATGGGAGACTCAACCACATTGTCCAGGGGCAGTTGACATGCCTTAGGGCGTATGAATTACAATCACAAGAGAAGGGGGACTCTTCCTTAACTGCATTTCTAACTGGTGAGAGTTCCTCCTTTGATTCTCCTTGTGAAGAGATCCCGTGACTGCAGGAGCCAGTGATCAGCTTTCTGAGCAGCACACTGGTAGCTGGGATGAAAGGAAACACCTGGAAAGGCTGCCAGTCCCGCCCCATTAGCCTGCAGTCAAGGAACCAGATTTAGGGACGTGAAGCAGTTCAACCTTGACTGTAAAACAGTCTGCTGACAGTCCTGATACCCTGAATCTCATCACCTGTCTCTCTCCAACACCATTTCCATTGTGCTCTTTAAAACATGGAATCACTACTGGGGGAAATGCATATGTGTTTTAGCAAAAGAATCTACCCAAGGAAACAAAGGCTCCACCAAAACGGATTCTACCAGGGATCCGGGGTATCCCTGCCCTGAGCTGTACAGTTGTTTTGTACAACTGGGGGCTGGCCAGTGTGCTGCAAGCTCCACCCGTGTTGCTAAGACCAAAGTGTTCTATTGTCATAAGATGCCCAGACTCATATAGAGAACACAGGAGTGCGTTTCTTACTTCCTGTTTGTCACTGAGGAGGGTCAAGCCTCCCTGTCTGAGGAGCTGCCTGGTGATGGAGACTGCTTGCTAGCCTGGAGCGCTGCTCATGGCTTAGACTCAGGGCAGAATAGTCCTTATCCTCAAACCAGTTCAACTACGTAGATTGGTATGTGGGTGAGGCCGCATATCCCCCCCCCACAATGTATATAAACACCCAATGTGCCACAAGATTCAATCAATCTGCACAATTCAGGACTCCACTTATATGGTACTGTTACATGGGGAGAATTTTGAAATTATGCATCAGACTCTATTTAAATGGTTCCCACAGCTTGGAAGTAGTGTTCTGTTTTGTTGTTGCTTTTGCTGACCATAGAGACACTACCAGAATAAAATTGCATGTAAATTGCAAAGGCATTGAAACAGAGCTGTCCTTGGGCATTGTAACAGCACAGAAAACCTCATCCCGTTGTTTTTAAGCCCTTTACTTTTTTTTTCTTTTCTTTTCAGAATAGGCACAAAATTGTTTCTGAGGTGGGAAAGTGCCTTTCTCTACAAAGAGACCTCTTCCTCTTCGTGCTTTAGAGACTGCAGAAAAACAGAAGCTCGCCTCCGTGAAGGTGAAGAATGGTGGGTGGATAAATAGCCAAGTGCCTCATCCTTGTATTTGCTGACATATTGAGCAGTTTCTTCTAAGAAACTTCAAAAGGATCGAAACCTGGACATTGATAGACCCTTGCTACCCAGCCTGCTGCAAAGTGCTCATTCCTTGTGTTTAGCATCACCGTCACTGGCGCTGAATAAATACCAATTCTATTACACGGGGTATACTTACGCTTTGCTCATGTGTCCACGAGGGTCACACGGTCTTTGCTGCAGATGCTCATTCCTTTTGGAGACCTGTAATCATCATTTATCTACAGAGGGGGCCAGAGGCACAGTGGCGTGCTGGTAAGGGACTTTGTTTCCTGGAGTTATATTGCTTTTTTACAGATATCTTAGGATGAAGTTTACAGTTTGGCAAAGAAGGATTCGCAGGTTTTAGTCTGTTTTATAACAACCTAATAGAAATGGCGGCTGAGGTTTTTAATATGCTCTATGTCTAACGCAGAAAGACATCCAGGGCGCAGTGGCACACATCACAAGAGAAGGCTCTGCCAGTCTGTGGAATTTCTGGGGTTCACTTGAACTACATTTGTAGCTTTTCTTACCACTGTGCTGATGAAATTCAGCCTCAGGAGAAAGGGTTTGGGGGCTCACAGAGGAGTACAGTCTATCCTGGCAGCCAAGGTCCACAGGCAGCAAGAGCTACTTGGTCCACGATGCTGAGTGGGAAGTAGAGAAGAGGCACTCAGGCGCAGCTGGCTTTCTTCTCCTCAGCCCATGAAATGGTGCCGCCACATTCAGAGTGGATCTTCCTCCTAAGGACAGCTCTCTGGAAACACTTGCCATCATGCAGAGGTGTGACTCATTAATACCTTTTGTGTTCCTTAAGCCAGTGCACAGCTGGCAGTCAGAATGCATGACCACACCACGGAATGCTAAGCTACAGTTCCTTTCTTGCTCTGCCAGGCTTATTAACAATCAATCCAGCGTACTAACTGCTTACACTGGAGAGTTCCTTCTGCCCTCCTCACTCCTGCCTTTTATTCCTCATTACCCCTCATTTTCATTTTTCAAACTCTACATATGTGACATTGAATATCATGTTTAATTTCTCCTTTTACAAGTCAGCTGACTGTACTTGATCAATTTCATGAGAAACCGACCACATGTAGGTGATATCTCAAAGTAAGGGTCTACTTTGAGAATCAGTAACAATAATTTATGCACACCAGCTGTGTTAAAGGCTGTGCATTTCAGCCCATCTGCCTGAATATATATGTTATCGTCATTTTACAGAAAAAGTTAAAGGACAGAGAGGCACCGTAGTTCAGTCCAAGCTGAAGCAAGCAGTGATGAAATAAGGTCTGAAGGAAAGCAATTATTCACAAGTTACATATCCAACCAGGACAGTCTAAAAGAAGTAACAAGAACCCCAACATTCCAGTGGTCTAACAGAATAGGTTGATATCTGTCTAAATTATGAAATCTGCACACATGATGTTTTATAACCAGTTTGCCTCCATCCTGTGGATTGGTCCCTCTCCAAATCTTTGGAGTCCTTTCTGTTGGCCCCATTAGTGTAGAAAGATGAAGAGAGAGATCTGTGCCAGAAGGTTCTATGGGAAGGTCTGAAAGCATAAGATCTTGCTTCATCCCACTGCCTGGATTCAGCCACAGCCTGCTAGCAAGTTGGACAAGGCAATCTATTTGTGGTCAGTATGAATATTTGTAGGACATTTCAAAATTTTGAGAAATTCTCTGTGTAGAAAGAGAATAAACTGGGGGTGTAGGCAGGAGTCTTGATCTAGTTACAATTAAGCCAAGAAGAAAGGGCACAGCTTTTGTCTAAGGACGCCAGGGGAGCAATTGATACTGAAGTAACTCGGGTCTACAACAATAGAAGCAGCATCACTGATGCTACTCAAGATGGTGGCGCCCCACCTCTAATCAACCTTCTGCATGCCTATTGCTTTGTGAGAGATCACAGAGATGAGCACACCGTTTCATCTTTCATCTATGCAGTAAGTGCTGTGAGTTTGTTTTTTAACCGAAAAATGTGATGTTTGGTTCTCGAATCTTAAACTTGAAAATATCTCCCCTTTGCTTTTCTTATTATATGAACTCATATAAAAGGAATTCTACCAGATCTATTTCTAGGAAGAGAAAACATTTTATCCTTTTCTTTCTCTTTCAGTTCTTTACTTCTTTTTTCCATACTTTTTTTTAAAAATCATCAAACATTATTTTCTTGAATCTGTCTGGACATGCTTTCCCTTAACATAAATAGAATCTTGCATCCCAATGTTCTTTCTTGCCTAACAGGAAAGTCTGTCATCTGGGGTGGGGGGGGAGTGCTTTGAGTGTTAGCATATAAATAATCTTAGTTTGCCCAGGAGAGATTAGCCGAGTGTCTAAAATCAAAATACTGAGAGAAAAGCATCTTCAGATGTTTGCCATTGTTCAGAACAGAATGGAACTCTTTGGCTGGGAACCGCAGTACCTGGTGTTGCCTGGCGTATGGAGGACAGGAGAGGGAGGCCTCTTCTAGGAGCTGTAACTTTGATGAGGGCACATGCTCAGTTTAACGAGGATGGGACCATCATCAGTGGGACATTGCTATCTCTGTGACCTCAGCTGTGATTCTTGAACATAGCAGCCTTTGATCGTAGAAGCAGCACCTCCTACTAGGTATTGCGTATTCTTCTCCCTTTAACTAGGAACCCTTTTCAGTAACGTGCTCCGTACTCTGTATAATCTTCTAAAACGTTTCAAAATGGCTTACATTTTCCCCCAGAACTATGACACTGACCAAGAAATGTGCACAGTATGGCCTTTCCTCTTGAGCAATGGCTCTACTTCAAATTGCAGCACTTTGGCCAAAACATCTTTTGTGGAAGCCAATTGCGAAGGCTCCACCCCCTCCAAAAGGAAGGGGTAAACATCACATTCTGTTGGAGTAAAGGGTATTAACCTTGGGAAAGGATTTAATGTATTACAAATAAATCTGTAATCATGCAGAGCTAGGGATGTCTACTGAGTGTGGAAGAAAAAGATAAAAGTATTCGAAGTGCAATATGAATTCAATGAGACTGAGTGACATTGGGTAGTAGCAAAAACAAAACTGAGGTACTTAGGCTCAGAAGAGACAAGAACCTGATAATATTAGTGCTCATCAAAAGTAGCTGGGGATTTTAGAATATTCTAATAGGAGACACCATTGGAAAGGCCACCAACACTACAAGATCCAGAAAAAGAATCTAAGAGCAAACAGAAAGGAGAATCATGAGGGTAGAGGGCTCATTCTATGAAAGGTCAAACTATTGGGTATATTTTTGAAATATTTTGTTCATTTTTAAGCAGTATGTTTTCATTGTTAGATGCGGTGTAAAAGACAGAAAAATATGATGACCACTACTAGACTCTCCTGTATGTGTGCATGTGTGTGTATGAGGAAGGGGCTGTCCTGTATGTGTGCATGTGTGTGTATGAGGGAGGGGCTGCCCTGTATGTGTGCATGTGTGTGTATGAGGGAGGGGCTGCCCTGTATGTGTGCATGTGTGTGTATGAGGGAGGGGTAGTGGTGTGTGCACATGTGTATGTATGAGGGAGGGGGTTGGGGCCTGTAGCCTACTTTGTCTTGGTAGTAACAAACTGCCAGTGTTCCTCCTGATGTCATTAAACTCCCCTAAAACATCTCCAACAACACTGCTCTGTCATCTTTTAACCATTTGTGCCTTCTCAATTTTCTCTATGTGATAAACAGCACTGTTCATGAATTTTTGAAATTTCTCTGATTTTTTTCTTTCCTTATGCCCACACACTGCTGTCCGAACCTTTTCAAAGAATGGTATTTTTTCATCCTTGGCAACTTCATCTATACAAAGAAATTGTCTTTTAATTAGCATCTAATTTATTACTATGGAAATTACATGTTTGCATATATATTGGTAATTTACATTTCTTCTTTCATGAATCTGCACTTCCTGGCTTTCTTTTCGTTATTCTACCACAGTAGTGGGAGTCAGTACATTTAAAGCCACGTGCACATTAAAAGCAAAGGCGCAGGTTCACAGTGGCCACGAAGATGAGGGAAGGAGAAATTATGTTGCACCAAGAGCTGGAAACCCTAAAGTGTGCACAGAGCTCAGTCCTGGGTTTCTGACACTTGAGAGCTGGTCACTGGACACACTCACACACAACCACCATGTGCTAACATCATCCCCCGCCTGTGCCACTGCATGGTGCTGACTACATTCCCATGATGCTCCACATAATGGACATTCTTGGGTTCTCAGAGAAGAAAATTCATCCCCATCTCATACACCCATATTTTTATACACTTCCTATTGTGATGTGTCTTTACCATCCCTTGGGTTGTATGATAATGGATGCCATTGTAGATTTAGGAGTCATGTATACTGTCCACCTTTTTCCTATTTCTGCTAGATTAAATAAATTCTTCATTTTGAGTTTTGTTGCATTTTTCAGTTCTCTAGTTGGCACTACTTGCTTTTCTAATATTTATAATCCTTTTATCTGGTCTTTGTAGTTCCAAAATGATGCTTTGCATATTTGAAGTTTTAAGCTAGCAATGCCCTTTTCAAATTACTCTCTTAAGGTTTTTGTAGAACAATACTCACCATAATACAACTTTAAGTTACTTGCCAGTGTCTTGAGTAAACTTAATCCAAGAAGGCTAATTGAACACCAAGCATTTTAATCATCTCACGCGGTCAAACCTGTCTTCTCAGCACTGAGAAGTGGGTAGGCCATGAGCTTAATTGTATTCCCAGCAATGCAACGGGAGCGAAAGCTGGATAAAATGATTAATACATGGCTATGGATTTAGTCCCAGTCACTCTAAATATCCTCTCAACAAATATCCCATAGGGACCCACTTAAATTCTTGGCCCTGTATTGGGGTTTTAGAGAACACATAAATGGGTAGGGGTTAACCAAAATAGTAAACCAAAGAGTATTTCAAACACAAAATGTTGTATATAACACAGAAGCCCCAAGGGCATAAAGAATGATGGGCAGATAAGGACAATGTCCTTGAACTGTTTCTGCAGCATCCTGCACACAGTGTTTATCTGAAGCTGTAGAGCAACGGTTCCCAATCTAGGGTGGTGTAGGAGGTCCTTCTGACTATGTGTTGCTTTCATTGGTTGAATAAAGAAACTGCCTTGGCCTTTTGATAGGGAAGAACTTAGATAGGTGGGAGGACAGAACTGAATTCTGAGAGGAAGAAGGCAGAAACAGAGAGATGCCGTGGAGCTCCTGCCTGAGACTGACGCTGGTTAGAATCTTTCCCGGTAAGCCACGACCTCGTGGTGTTACACAGATTGGTAGAAATAGGCTGAATTAAGATGTAAGAATTAGCCAATAAGAAATTAGAGCTAATGGGCCAGACAGTAATTTAACTTAATGCAGTTTCTGTGTGGTTATTTCGGGGGTTAAGCTAGCTGGACGGCAGGATGTGGCCTGCTCACCTCCTACTACACTAGGGGTTATGACCCCTTGGGGAATTAAATGACCGTTTCACAGGGGTCTATATCATCATCATTTATGCCCCAGCAATGCTTAAGTGTCCATTAATGGCAGTTCTCCAGTTGTTCCTATCCTGGGAAGTCCTAGATGCTTGTGTTACTGTCGTAACCAAGGTTCCACAGTTTTCCTTGACGCTGTCTATCTAGCATTTTTGGGGCCTTCCTCTTTGCTTTATCCCATGCACTCCTCCAAGTCTATATCAGATATCCTGCGTATCAGATATTTACATTACAATAGCAAAATTACAGTTACAACGTAGCAACCAAACAATGATATGGTTGGGGGTCACCACAACATGAGGAACTGTATTAAAGGGTCATAGCACTAGGAGGATGGAGAACCATTGATATAGAGGGTACTTTTGAAAAATGAAATGAAAATATCCATAATGCAGAAAAATGATAAGAATTCCTCTCCTGTCTTCTCTGGAATTTGCTGCAGGACCAGAAGCAAGGTGGTTGAGGAGGGGGTCACCCATAACTCTAATACTTATTTGAAGGTGGTCTCTGAACAAACAGCATCTTTCAGAGACATTTCAAAGGAAGCTGTGAATTCAAACAACTTGGAGGTGGACACAAATAGGTGTGAATGTGCATCCTTTTGATCACTTTTATCCATGCAGATCAATTAATCTTGCCTTCTTATTCTCAATGTATATTCACGCTTAGCTTTAGAAGTTCAAGTGACTGTGGATTATTCTAATGATGCTTTACTTGTGAAGGTCTCGTGTCTACATGTCTGTAGATCCTGAATGGCATCTTTCTAACTGTATGCACCTAGTTGCTATCTTCAGGAGGGCTAAGACACAAAATCACAATGTAGATCTTTCCAGCATTGACCATTCACCCAGCGTTGTGCTGTTTGACTTCTTGCCAGTGACGTAATCTAGAGTCATCTGGGAAGCGGGAACCTCAATTGAGAAGATGCCTCCTTCAACTTGGCCTGTAAGGAAGTCTGTGTGGCATCTTCTTAATTAAGGATTGATGTGGGAGGGCCCAGCTGGCAGTGGGTGGTACCAGCCCTGGGCAAGAGGTGCTGAGTCCCATAAGAAAGTAAAACTGGGTACGTTTACACAATGGAGTACTACACAGCAGAAAAAATAACAACATCTTGAATTTTACAGGCAAATGGATGGAGCTAGAAAACATCATTTTGAGTGAGGTAACCCAGACTCAGAAAGACAATTATCACATGTACTCACTCATAAGTGGTTTTTAAACATAAAGCAAAGAAAACAAGCTCACAAATCACAATCCCAGAGAACCTAGACAACAATGAGGACCCTAAAAGAGACATACATAGATCTAATCTACATGGGAAGTAGAAAAAGACAAGATCTCCTGAGTAAATTGGGAGCATGGGGACTTTGGGGGAGGATTGAAGGGGAGGGGAGCAGAGAAAAATGTAGAGCCCAATAAAAATCAATAAAAAGAAAGAAAAAAGAGGAAGAAAAGAAAATGCAAAAAAAATTTTAAAAAAGAAAGTAAAACTAAGTCAAGGAGATAAGCTAGTAAGCAGCGTCCTTCAATGGCCTCTGCTCAGTCCTCCCTTTAAGTTCCTGACTTGGGTTCATGGCATGACTTCTCTCGATGACTGACTGCCTTCCAGATGTATAAGCCAAAAAAGTCCTTTCTTCCGAAAATCGTTTTTGGTTACGGTGTTTATCAGAGCAATAGAGAGCAAAGTAGGGCACCTGTTGTCCAGAGAAAATCTAATAGGGGAGTCACTTCTTTTATTTGATCAAATGAATTGCATGCTATAAATAAATTCTTTTTGTTTTCCTGAAGGTGACTCACTGGGCCCTAGGAAAATTTCACAGTTTACTTTGAGTGGGGAAGAAGGGCCAAGGAAGAAGAGAGAGCTAGTTGAAAAATCAGAAATCTATACTCTGGTAGGTCTCTTCTGAATTTCTGCTAGACTCTTCCATTATTTCCTATGATTTTCCTGTTAGCATCAGCTAAAAGGCCAACCCAGGGGCACTCATGAGCTCTGGTTCAGGTGTTGAAGGGCCTTTCTGGCTCTTTTTCTTCTTCCTGGCTGCCATGGTAAGCAGCTTTGTCCTGCTGTGCCTTCTGCCATTATGTTCTGCCTTATCACAGGCCATAAGCAATGGAACAAGCGAACTATGGGCTAAAACCTTGAATCAAAATATATCTTCCTCCTCAAACTGTGTTCTCAGGTATTTTGTCACAGAACGAGAGAGGAGAGAGGAGAGAGAGAGAGAGAGAAAGAGAGAGAGAGAGAGAGAGACAGAGACAGAGACAGAGATTGAGCAAAGAAAAAGCATGAGTAACCCAGAGGATGTTGCTCGGTTTGGGGCATCTCGACACGGAAAAGAGCTTGGGTTGAGGGTTTGAACTCCAACAGAACGACGACAGAAGGTGAACCGAGTGAAGGGAATACGAAGGAGGCAGGCGTGGGGAAAGTCGGTGTAGAGTGAGAAGGCCTGGGAAGAGTGGAAATGTGCCACATCCCAGAATATGGAAGACGTGGAGTACAGCTGAATAGAAGAAAAGTGTGGGAGCAAGAGGTGGAGGGGGGTTGTTCACGAAAGGAGGACAAAGTCATCTGATCAGACTGCGCAAGGCCTACATGCTGTACTAAGGAATTTTAATGATCCTAAGTTTAATAGTATTGTATTAAGCTGCAAGGTATATTAAGGATCTAGGTAGAAATGCTACATTTGACTTTTTGCTTGAGTGTATCACAGAACAGATCAATCCAGGGTATTCACAAGTGTCAGGCTTAAACATTTAAATGTTGATATAACTGCCCAAACCAGGAAACAGAATAGAAGAAGCGGATGGAGTTTTAAGTTTTAGACACAGTTACCTTGAGGAACATATAGGACACTAGTGAAGTTTTATCTGTGAAATTCAGGAGATCAGTCTACAGTGATAAATTTAGAGTCATCTGCACTATGTGGACTAGGATATGCAAAGTACAAGGACAGATATACACAGAGAAATGTCATAAAAGCACAAAGAATCAGGTGCTCATTCCTATCTATTGATTTATAACAAATTATCACATATATTTATTACATAAGAGCTTTTATGAGCCAACTACACATCCTTCTCATGTATCTTACAAAGCTGTAAGCAAGGTGCTAACCAGGACTAACATGTCTCAGAAAGAAACACCTCCAGTCAAATGCCATTGGTTCTATGTAGGTCTTTGATGGATCTTAGCTGAAGGCTGAATCTCTATAGGATAGCTTTTAATATGGAAGCTGGCTTCAAGACAATCATCACGGGAGAGTAAGCTAGCAAGTGAGCCCGACTTCCAGTGTGATCCCAGACATGATGTCCCCACACTGTTGGGGCAACACTGTGTTGAACAGAAGGCAGGATCATTCTTGATCCCTTATAAGATGGCTACCATTCTACCAACACCCAGAAGAGGCAAAGAGCAATTCTCCAGTATTAAAATGATGTTTGAACCAGAGGGAAGTTGTGTACGTTTTAAGTAATAACAACCAGAGAAGTGAACAGATCCCTTCTTCACTCTTACTGATGTTGCTGTGTGAATTTTCCATATTTCCTTATGCCAAGAATGACTGTGAACAAGATTTATCAAAATATACAAAATGGCGATAAATATAACATACAACATGGTCATTTGCGTCTAGTTAGAAGAAATCCTTTGGAATTGGATTCGCAGAGACTGGGAGGCAAGGGAGAAAGAGAGAGAGACATGAAGTGACCCTGTTAAACTAACACAGAGAATGTTCCATGGTTAAGGGGGAGCTTGTGGTGGGAAGCAGAGGCCTGGCATGACTGGGAATAAGGGGGGGTGTGTTTGGGGAGTAGGTAAGACCTCGGGATTCAGCAGAAATTTAAGAAGTCAAACTTGATAGTAAGCATGAATCGATTGTGATTTTGTTACCAAACAGGAAGCATCCCATCATTAACAGACTGCTGCAGACCCATTGCCACTGGGTAGGCTGTGAGAAAACAGAAAGGGAAGAAAGAATGAGCAATTCATTCAAACTTTAAAAATCAGTGTGTTATCAATATTGTATGTAAAAGTGCTTAAGTTACAGAACAGAAAGAAAAGGAACAAGATGAAATGTCATTAAAAAGAGGAGTGTGTGAAGCGCACACACACACACAGACACGTACGCATGTACACACATAGAAATGGCAAGATCATGAAAGAAGACAAAATATCTATATTTGATAATAAGTAATATTTTTCAGGCACTAACCATTCAATGATTCGTTTAATAAATATTTACTAGGAGAGATAAAGGTTAAGTAAATGTAGTTTGATTTTTTTTTATAGAAGCAAGCAACCATAACATTTCACATTAATACTCAAGTTTAGTGCAGAGTATTTCAGTCTGTATCAGGCTGAAATAAAGTAAAGGAATGGAGCCAAGGTAAGAGTCAGCTTTCACATCTGCACCACCCGTGGCTACAGTGAAATTGAGAATGCCTTTCTGACTCTAAGGAAGGAAGTTATCCCCGAGTGGAGAACACGTAGTGACAACTTGGAACTCCTGATGAAAAGAAGTATAGAGTACACTGTCAGTAAGGATTCAGAAACATCTCTGAATTGGTTCATTATAAAAGAAAAAGATTGGTGGGTGGTACATATATGGAATTGATTATTTTAAAAAACAGAAAAACACGCTTTGCTTTGGTTACAGCAAAAAATATCTCCCATAAACTCTGGCATTTAAACATTGGTTCCTATGGAGCAAGAGGGCTGGCTCAGAAGTTAGAGTGCTTGTTGCTCTTGCAGAGGGCCAGGGTTCCATTCCTAGGGCCCTCATGGCGGATCACAAGCAATTCCAGTTCCAGGGAACCCAACACCCTCTTCCGACCTCTGCGGGCACAGGTATGCATGCGGTACATACATATACACATATGAGCAACATGCTCATCTGCATACAATAAGTAAATAAATCTAAAAATATTAAACACCTGGCCCCCTAGTTGGTGATGCCGTTTGGGAAGGTGCAGGAGGTGTGACTGGCAGGAGGAAGGGTGTCGCTAAGGTGGGTCTCACCCTGTTACAGCCTCACTCACTTCTGGTTTGCCCTGTCTGCTTTATGCTCCCAGTTAAGATCTGACTCACTTCCTGCACTTGCCTGCCTGCTGCCGTGCCCCGCCACTGTGGACTCGCACCACTCCAGAAACGGAAATCCAGAGAAACTCTTCCCTCTATACGTCGCATTTGGTCACAGTGCTTTATCTCAGCCACAGGGCAGTGGCTGATGGAAACCACAGAGAGAAGGGATTGCAGAATAACCGCAGTCACCACTCACAGTGAGCTGTGTATTATTAGTAGCTATCTGCTAATTTCCCCTCTCTCTTTATCTCATGACAAATGATGTTCGCAATGGAGGGCCTGTAATCCAGGATGGACCAAATTTATGCCATATTAGTTAGTTGTTGCCTCTAGACGGGCATTCAGCCCTTTCCAGTCATGGATGTGTATGTTGGCTGCCCTCTTCCAACAGCATCTTTCCTACCGTGGGAGCAGCCTTGACGCTACATCTGAGGGAAGACGCATGGAACCAGCTGGTGATAACTTCCCAACAGGCTTCAAATTCATCCCTGGTGCCAATTAAAATATGTTTTCTCAATCATAAGAAAACGATAAATGTCTCCTTTGGGAAATGATCTAACCTGAGTCAGATTTTTGATATTTTTTTATTTTCTACCCAAAGAAACTAAACTAAGCAAAACCTATGGACAACATGATGACAGTGTTTTAAAGCTATTATCTGTTCTATTACATTTATTAATGGGTAATTATTTTACATTTTAATAACTTGGAAATTTTATATCTAATATAAATTTCTAATAATGAGAAAACTAGAATTACTGATTAGATAGAACTTCAGCTAAAAGAAAAGATATATAATACTTTACAAACTGTGAAACAATAAAAGATAAACACATGGCATTGATGAGGCTCCTTAGATATTAGCACAATTTTGGAGCCTATGCAACTCCCCTTAGGGCACCCAATATCCCAGAGTCCCTGGTGTAGAAATTATGCTCACAAATAAATGAATGAATAAAAAAGAAAAAAAGAAACTGTGCTCACTAATGCAAGTGTCGTACACAGAACACACAAGATAACGATGGAGAAGATGGGTTATCCACCTACATTCTCTAGCAGACCCAGAGATTTGGGGAGCTGGCTGCTTCCCATTGGTCCATGGTGAATGAAGAGCACCTGTGCTGTTCAGTTCTACAGTATATTATAAATCTCTATCAACCAAAGCTGTGGTGTTAGTGAAATGATAGAAGCAGAGATCATGGGAGCAGAACCGTAAGTCCAGACACAAGTTCACACAAACATACTAGATTGAGACACAAAGGCAGCCTGGTAAAGCACGGAGAGTCTTTCCGGCAGATGGTGCCAGAATAGCTTGACATCGTCACTCGCACAAAAGCAAAGCCCAGAACGGACCAATTCCCAATGTGTCATGCGGACCTCGCTGCTCAGGGAATCCTGAACTTAAACACACAAAACTCAGGAGCTCTTCATGTCCTTGACTTGAAATAAATATGCATGATATCTAAAACATGATCCATGAAAGAAAAAAAACTAAAAATGTAACTTCATAAAAATGGAAACATTTTACCAAAAAAGACACCCTAAGAGAATTTTAACATGAGCCACATCTTGGGGAAAATGTGGGTATATCATATATCTAACTAAGTAATTTTTATCTAAAGTCTTGAAAAGACTTTTGAAAATTCAATAATCACACACCACCACACAGAATGTAAATATGGGCAAAAGATCTGTATAGCATGTTAGCGAGGGGTTCCAGACAAACAGAATTGAAGCACGATTAATAAAAACTCAGAGAGAGAAATTGGAGTTTAACCTGAAGGTCTGAAAAGCAAAACAGCCAGCCACTGGCTCTTACCTCAACCTCGGTCTGAAATGACGATCCTGTCTCCAGGAATCTCAGAATGAGACTTTGCCAGAGAGCTGTCTCCTCCCATCTTATAATCCTCTTTAGGGCTGGAATTAAAGGCATGCACCACCCTGGTTTCTATAGCAGTTAGTGTGGCTACTGGGATTAAAGGTGTGCATTACAACTGCCTGGTCTGGAAGGCTGACCAATGGGGCTGTTTTACTCTCTGATCTTCAGGCAAGCTTTATTTATTAAAATACAAATGAAATGCCACTACACAGAGCCAACAAGATCCTTCTCTTGAAAGAGATGCTTCATTCAAAGAACTGGCTGGCGCAGATGTGCAAAGCTACGGTTCCAAAGCCAGCAGGGCAGTGACACAGAGAAGAGCTGAGGCCAAGGCAGGCCTGCTGCAGGTCTCCTCCTCCTGAAATGCCAGAGTTTCTTCTCAGTGCCTTCAAGTAAGTAGATGAGGCCCACCGGCGTGATGGATGGTGTTTGCTTCCCAGAGTCTATTGATCTCAGTGGTAAATACACTAATGGAAACCCTGACAGTACCATCCTGACATGTTCTTCCAAGTAATTGGATGCCATTGCCTAGCCAAACTGATGCAAAGCATTAACTAAGCACTTAAGAGGTGACCAATGTCATTAGATGTCAGGGAAATGTAAACAAAATCCTACCATACACATACCTTGGGATGACCAAGGAAGATTGCCTAATTAAAAAAAAAAAAACTCAAAAGAACTGCAACAAAACCAACAAAATGCCACCATTTTAACTTCCAGAGAGACTATGCAATAAGCTGGTCTGTGGTAGGAGATAGGAAAGAGTGCAAACCGAGACAGCTACGATGAAAACTGTTCTGATTCTTACAATTTTAAGGTATAGTTAGTATATCCCACACCATAACAATGCAATGCCTATGAATTAAGGAAATAACTTGCGTTCAGCACAAAAACCTATACATGAACATTTTTATCAACGTTATTCATAATCACACCAGGTAAGAACCCACCAAATGTCCTTTAACAGGTGAATGGATGAATGATGGCTCATCCTGATGTGGGATAATATTCATCAATAAAAAGAAAAGAAGTATCATTCCCTCCACATGGAATGTCAGCTACTTTATCTTATGGCCGAGAAGTCAGTGCTGCCACGAAGAAGCTGGTATGCTCATGAGTCCATCTGACTGCATTTGTGTGTCATTCATGAGAAGACGGAGACTTAAGGAAAGGGACGGGTGAGAGTGCTCATGGTTGGGCTGGTTGGATTGTGAAAATACAGACGAGCTGGCAAGAGCATGAGGAATGATGTGTTTTTCTGTAGCTTATTTATGGTGAGGATTATAAAAAAAATCATCTCTCTTTTGAAACTCAAACTATGTAAAATAAATTTTGAGTATGAAATAAATACTAATTAATAATTAAAACTAGACAGCTGCCATCCATCTTTGTCCCTTCTTTTATGTTCTCCATATGTGAATCCAGCTTGGACCATGAAAATATAGACATTAGTTGCCTGGCAATGAGGAGCATGGCGTCTCTGAGCCAGTTGTTATCTGGGATGTCCTGATGCTGTTCGTAAGGACTACTCAAAGTCGACATCTCTTATTTCAGACGCATCAAACCTTCATAATATAGAGACAGATAACATTGCCTGTGCTCAGAAAACTAGCAAGACAGAGAGAAGTCCGCCTAATGAGATTTTTCTTTCTTAATTATCCAAACGTTATATTCATCAGCTTGGCCAGCTATAAAATACTAGCAGCACCAAAGTGTTCACAGCCAGTGTTCTTACTCAATAAGGGTGTTTTCTTACAGTTTTCCTAGGAGAAACACTCAAAATTTTAAGTGACTAAAAAATTATATAAGTTGCAATCCCAGGAACTTAATACCTCATGAAGGATGAAGAAGAAATAAATATCCTATCAAGCAATCAATGCATGGAAGTTGGAAGTAGACAAACGCTTTGAGCAACACTCCCAGCAGTGGTCTGTCTGTAACCGCTAACACCTCTTCTTCCCATAGCTGCTACCGCCTCTGCTTCCCATGGCTGCTACCACCTCTGGAGATAAGGCCTTACTCTTGAAAGGGATCAAAACCTCATTATGGTTTGGATCCAAATCAGAGCAGCACTTGGAGGCCTTCAGGTTTCTGTGCTCTGACAGCACAAGAACACTGGATCAAAATTGCCACTGGAGAACGAATACCTATCTTATGCAGGATGAATTAATCCCAGGCAGTTAGAGGTTCTCAGCGTCTCTGGGTCTGACTCTACTGACATCATTTTAAAACTTTTATGGGGTTTAGCTGGCTCACTTTTCTGAGTCCATATTCATTTATCACAATGACTCTTCAATAGGATTTTTATGTGAAATTTTAACTCCTGAATAAAATGAGTTTAGTGTTCATTTTTTCATTGAGAGACTCCCAGTAAAAATCATTAATGCTGTCAGTAGCTATGAATATGTATGCAGTATTTAGGACAAGGTGTTACAAGTAAAATGTATACTGGTCTCCTGGAAATTTACCTCTTACAAATTCTAATCTGTGACTGGGGAGATAGCCCAGCGGGAAAGCTGACTACACAGTATGAGGAAATGAATTTGAATCCCAAGACTTCATGTAAATCTGGGTGTGACAGTGTATGTCTGTTACTCTAGCATACACAGGAGCATTTCTGTGCTGAGTTAAGAGGTAGAGACAGCAAGTTCATTGCTGGCATATGCGTGTATACAGCAGCAAATGGCAACAACAGAGTCTTGCTCAAACAAGTTGGAAAGTGAGGACTGATGGCCAAAGCTGTCCTTGGACTTACACACACACACACACACACACACACACACACCTCCCCACTACACACACACACATACCTCCCCACTACACACACACACACTATGCATTTATACATTGTCAACATATTTAGAATTCACGATTTGAAAAGCACAGAGAGTTTGATGCTGGAGAGAGTTTTGCAGTGACTTGTGAAGACCAGCATTTATTGCTAAGATGGTAAAATATGACCAGAAAAAATCCTTTGGGAGACACCAGGGAACTGTTCAGGAACAGGGTGATGGGAGCCAAGATTCTCAGAGAAGAAAAATGCAAAGGGGGAGGTATGACATTTAGCACAGCTTATTCCTTGAAAGTGTTTCCTGATTCAGAGGCTGGGAATCTAAAGAAAATCTCCAGCAGCCTCAGAGCTCGGGGATTCTCAAGTTCAGGTCCTCCCGAAGGAAGGGCTCCAGGAAAATCAGGTGCTCCCGAAGGAAGGGCTCCGGGAAGAACTGCTGCCTCTATAGATGGCAAGACAACAAGGGATGAGCCAAACTCCATGAAGCAAACTCTAGCTATCTCAACTCAGATTTAAAGTGGCTAAGAAAAATTTATAACTTCTCTGGAGGAAGACAATAATATTTAGAGACAAATTATTCATATATGTTTTCACACGCAACAGAGAACTTTTAACTGAGCATCTGTCAAGGAAACCTGTAGGACGTATAATAAGCACATTAGCAAACCACAGGGATGACCTTAGGAGGGATAAATGGCAGAGTCATTATAAACCAAACAAGGCCAAGACATTCAAGAAAATTTTAGGACTGTGAATGATTCATTAGATAACTAAAATTCAAATAGAAATTCTGCCACAGAAAACTTCAGAAATTAAAATTAGAAACTCACTAGATGGGTTCCAGGGCATGCCAGCTGGAAAGCAGACTAGTAACCTAGGAGACAGGTCAGTGGGGACACCCAGACCAAAGCACAGGGGATGAGTGTGCCTGTCATTGAATTCTTTTTTTAATATCAAGTTAATATTGTTTTGAAATTTAAATGTAATTACATCATTTCCTGCCTTCCCTTTTCTCCCTCCAACCCTGCCCATGTTCCTCTCCCCCTTGCTGTCTGCTTCACAGCTTCTTTTTCTTTGTGTTCTCTCTCTCTGTATGTCTTTCTGTCTGCTTCTCTCTGTGTGTGTCTGTTTTCTTGTATGTCTATCTCTCTGTGTGTCTTTCTGTTTCTCTGTGTGTCTGCCTCTCTTCTGTGTGTCTGTTTCTGTGTGTGTTCTGTCTGTCTGTCTTTCTGTTTCCCTGTCTCTCTTTGAAATATATAACTATAACTTGTCCCATATAATGTTACACACACACACACACACACACACACACACACACACACACACACACGTGTGCATTTCGGGGCTCAGATCAGATTTCAGGGCTGACCGCTTGGTATTGGAAAACAGTTGTGCTTTTCTCTTGGGAAGACTGTTTTCTCCTGCTCTCTGCATTCCTGAATTGCCTGTAGTTCTTTGTCTAGGTTGAACAGCCTTGCTCAGGTCCTTTAGGCAGCCATGTTGGTGAGACCTTATGAGTATAGCATCTCTGACACTTCTAGAATACTCAATATCACAGCGGACACCCTGTCCTTCTGCCTCTTACGATCTTTCTACTCCGTCTCCTCAATTTTCCCTGGGTCTGACATGTCAGAATTATGTTGTTGATGTATCAGATGGGGCTGGATGCCACTTGTTCTCTGTATTTTCATCTCTCTAAGACCCATGGTCTCATTAGCCAGGGCACTTGCCTGGGTCCCAGCACCAGGCAGGAGTTCTCTCTTGTTGAGTGCATTGTTACATTCTTAAATGTGGCAGACAAAGAGAATACTGGAAGGAGCAGAGCCTATTTTTTTTCCTAAAATAAGATATCTTAGAGAAGAATGGTGCTATAACCCCAGCACTAGGGAGGCTGAGACAGGATTGTTGAATTTGATACCTGTTTCAGCTACATAGTATGTACAAAGCCAGCCAGGACTACATACTCAGACCCTGTATAAAGAAACTTCAAGAAGATAAAAAGAAAAGTATCTGGGGGAGGAGGGTCTCTTTTTCTCCAATTAGTGTAGTTGGGGGCTGTGGCTCTATTGATTGCCACAATCCCAGAGAACCTAGGCAACAAAGAAGACCCTGATAGAGAAATACATGGATCCATCTAGAAATAAGAAAAAGACAAAAATCTCCTGAGTAAATTGGGAGCATAGGGGGCAGGAGCTATTGTGGAAGGGGAGTGGGCAGAAATGTATAGCTCAATTAAAAACAATAAAATATTAAAAATTAAAAATCCAAGTAGAAATAACCTAAAATAAAGGAAAGTATCAAGCCACAGATTCAAGAAACATTCTAAACTGAAGAAAAATGAATGCATAACTAATAGGTAAAAGAGGCCATCCTGGAAAGGGTCCAAACCATTCTGGAAATGATAACACTTTGAAGAGTCCCCCAGAGGACTCTCAGGCCAGTAACCTCACTCTGCAGAATACATGCTATGGTCGTGTGTGCATGTCTGTCTACATTGCTCTCAGCCTGCATATGCAACACCGAGAGATCTCTAATCCTAGCTCTGGACTCTGAGCAGTAACAATGTCATAATCACCAAACTGGCTTGGAGGTGCTGCTGATGACAGAGGTTCTGTGTGTGAGGAGACAGAGGTCCTATGGAAAGTCTCTGAACCTTCAGTTCAATTTGTTCAGACTTTTAAAAAACAACACTCTACAAAGTAAAGAGCAGAAGGAAGAAGAATGAAGGGAAGGGGGCAGGAAACACAAGGGGAGGAGGGGAAGGTGGAAGAGTGGAAGGAAGAAGACACATGGCAGGTGGACCAGGTGAGTGGGAGGGAACCTTGGGTTATTCCAGAAGAGGCAGCCATCATGATTTCTGGCACGCACCCTATGGCCTATGGTCAGCGCTGGCCTCTGCACATCTTCCTAACACATCTCATCGACTGGTGCTTTATATTTGTTGGGTTATGATTCAGCTGGTTTCCACTTTTGCCCCTGTGGTCCTTGATGCTACCAGACAGCTTTCAGAAACTCCCACTGACGCATGGCGACGTCTGTGAGCTGTCTCATCACATCTGTCTTCCTGAGCTTGCTAACCACGTCATCTATTTCCTGAAAGGTTTAGTTAACAGTCCTAGAAGACAATCATCCACTTTCTGGGGGTTACATATTTTCCAGTTCACCTACAGATGTTTCTGATGGCATCCCATGCCACCCTCTGCGAAAAGAAACCAATGGTTGCTCTCAGCACTGTAAACAGAATGCTCGTTCATTTCCTGACTGCTCAGAGCCAAATGATCACATGGAAACTATATTAATTACAGCACTATTTAGCCAGTGGCTTAGGCATCCTTCTAGTTAGTTCTTATATCTTAAATTAACCCATTTCTATTAATCTATGTATCACCACGAGGCTGTGGCCCACCGGTAAGGTTACGGTGTCTTTCTCCTTCAGCAGCTACACGGCATCTGCCTGACTCCACCTTCTTTCTCCCTACATTCAGTTTAGTTTTCCTGCCTAGCTCTATTCTACCCTGCCATAGGCCAAAATAGCTTCTTTATTAAACAATGGTAATGAAAAATATTCATAGCATATAGAAGGGAATCCCACATCACAGCACACAGGGTTTGAGCAGAGAGAAAGGCTTCTCAGGAGCCTGCCATGAAGAACTGCCCCAGTGCAAACAAAGTCTCTCCCTTTCTGTGATATTTTATCTCTTTTCTTCAAACATTCCTATTTGTCAGGTCTTTTTGCTAGGAGGGGAAGCCGTGTCTCTAAGCACAACAGAGCTGGCATGAACTAGATAACACTTGACCATGCCCTAGGAGATGGACAACAGATTTAACCACTTTTAAATTATAAGCTGGACTGGTGTAGGAGGTCCTTCTGTTTGTGTGTTACTTTCATTGGTTGAATAAAGAAACTGCCCTGGCCTAGTTGATAGGGCAGAACTTAGGTAGGCTGAGAAGACAGAACTGAATTCTGGGAGGAGGAAAGCAAAGTCAGAGAGAGAACTGCCA
This sequence comes from Ondatra zibethicus, assembly GCA_004026605.1. NCBI lineage: Eukaryota > Metazoa > Chordata > Mammalia > Rodentia > Cricetidae > Ondatra > Ondatra zibethicus. The sequence continues at coordinate 70,819 of PVIU01004493.1, read as the reverse complement.
TGGAGCTGCCAGAATCAGACAAGTTAAATCTTTCCCGGTAAGCCATGACCTCATGGTGAACACAGATTAATAGAAATGGGTTAAATCAAGATGTGAGAGTTGGCCAATAGGAGGCTAAAGCTAACGGACAAGCAGTGTTTTAATTAATACAGTTTCTGTGTGATTATTTCGGGGGTAAGCTAGCTGGGAGGTCGGGACGACAAGCAGCCCACTCCTCCTGTTATACTGGACACAGGTAGTAAAAAATGAGTCAAGAGACATGATCTGTAAGCATGGCTCCAATTCACTGTGTGACCTTGGCAAAGCACTGGGGGTGATACGTAAGAGGGCGGTACTCATCCATCACGTGTCAGGTGCCGACTCTGGACTCAGCACTGCCACTGTGAACTTTTTCACCCACTTTCTCATGTGGTGCCAATCATTGAAGGGAATCCAGGGGGCACCCATGCTTCAGCTGAGAAATCTAAGGCTTTCAGATTGCTGGTCCTCAAATGTGCGACCCTGAGTGATGAGCCTCCATCGCTCAAGCCCACATACAGATGCTCTGCTATCTCCTCGCTGTAGCTATTGACGTGATTAAGTGGGGTGATCAATGCGAGAACTCAGCCCTTGCTGAGCTCAATAAGCTTATCTGCCAATACTGCAATCATTGCCTTCCACACGTTCATGTGTGAATTATGGATAGATGGTGGGAAGAAACCAGAAAAGTTAAACAGTTAATTAGATTCAAGAGGTACAACCAAAACTGACCATTTAGACTAAAATATGCATTTTGATGACAGTTGGAAATATTTCAGTTTGTAATATAAAATCAGAAGGTATGATATAAAAATAGGTGCTAGTTTAAAATGAGCAAATAATCCTGATCTCTTTAAAAAAATTTAAAATACCTTTATATTACCCATTAATAATTAGCCAGACACTTGTTCCCCCTTGCTTCCTTGGTGCCGCTAGCACACCTGTGTGGTGAGAGTCCCCGTGTCAGAGCCCCCAGGCGCATCTATACATCAGCCATGTCTAAATTGCTGTCGCGGGCAGCATGTGCCCCCGGGTACCTATAAATATAGCCCATCACAAGACTGGGAACTTGTTTAAAACATCTTGAGATATTTTTTTTTGCTATTTTTTTGTGACCTAATTGCACAGTTATCAAGGATGTACATAATTATGCAATCATCTATTTGTAGATGGCAAGGTCATGTCACAATGTCCAAAAGTCAGCCTACCCGTGCGACACTGAGCAACTCCTGCTCGATTGCCCACAGAGGATCACAGAAACACAGCTGCCAGATCTCTGTCCCACAACAAGCTGTGGAAGAAAGAATCAATGCAGACTCCATTCATTTTCAGGACAAAATGACACCTCAAAGAGATGCCCTTCACAGCAACTCTATCTTATTTCAGTGCTTGCCATACTGCATTCTTGTCTCATCAATATTTTTACTGACGATGATAAAGGGTATCCTGACTTTCTCCTTGCCTGTCTGTGGCCCTGCTTGCTGGTGCTCCCAATTATAAACAGATGTTGTCTTGCCCTCTCTCACCCCAGAGGCTCACAAGGGAGCAGAAACATTCTTGATTTTCCTCCTTGATGCTGATGGCGTTCAGCCCAATCCACTAAGCAGAGGAGGCACACAAATATTGAGACCCATATAAGGCTCACCCAGCCGTGGAGAGGTCTATGTACCTTGGCTGGCCAGGGTCACATTCGAGCAGAAGAGCCTTAGGAAAATCCTACTCACAGAAAAGATGATTCTTCCCATGTTTTTATAACATGTTTCATAGCTCTGGTTCTAAATTTTAATTAGCATTTTAAAAATCAGATAGTATTACAAGCACCATGACAAAGTAGGGTTCTTAATTAGTAATTAGAATCCAGCCAAAAGAGTTGGGTCAGTGTTTAGAATACCTCCGGAACAGGCTTTCAGAACTCAGTTATCATACCCACAGCCCAAGGAGAACTCCAGACCTGGCTGCACATGTTTATAACCCTTGTGCTTTGCAGGTGGACAGGGGGGTCCTGGGCCTTTCTGGCCGGCCAGTCTACTTGAAATAACAAGCTTCAGGTTCATTGAGAAACCCTGTCTCCAAATAAGGTGGAGAGGAATAGATGAAGGCTTCCAATAGCAGCCTCTGGCCTCTATACATACAACTAAGTAAATCTAATTAAAAGACAGATGTTTTCTGGGAGAACCCTTCAAAATGCAACCTGAGATTCAATTGCTACCTATTGAACAGACAAGGAGTGATTACTTTTCTTCTTTCTTTCTCTTATTTTTATTTGTTTTTAAGACAGAGTCACACCACATAGCCCTTGCTGGCGTAGCACTCACTATCTAGACTGAGATAACCATGAACTCACAGAGATCCACTGCCTCAGTCTCATCAGTGCAGGAATTAAAGCCATTCACCAAAATGCCTGGCAATGTTTATTTTTCTAATTTTTAAAGGATGATATAAAAATCATAAAATTATTCAAGCTTCATAAAAATATAAGGGAGGAAAATATTGAAATATCCACGAATTTCCCATTATGCCATTTTATGTATATTTTTCCAGTGGTAATTCTTATGATGGTGATCAATAACTATTGCTTTTAAAATAAAAGGACTTGGACAGATACTTCACAAAAGGAGGCAGATAAATGGCCAATGAGCACATGAGGGGACCCTGAGTGTCACTAGGTCATCAGGGTCATCAGACACAGACAAATTAAAGCCTCGGTCAGAAACCATTTCGCATCCACAAGAGGACTGTCATTTAAAAAAATAAAGATTTATTTTTAATTTGTGTGCATGTGTGTTAGTGTGTCTCTGTGTAAGCATGTGCATGGGAATGCAGGTGCCTGCAGAGTACAAAGATGTGCACCCCTCTGAAACTGGAGTTGTGGGCCTTTGTGAGCCATCCGAAGTGGGTGCTGGGAACTGAACTCAGGTCCTTTGCAATAGCAGTATGTGCTCTTCACTGCCGGCCATATCTCTTTAGCCCCAATGACTGCTATGAAAAGAAAAGAAACAAGAAAGTGCCATGCTTTGAAGAGCATACAGAGATACTGGAGCCCTCGTGCATGCTGATGAGGATGGAAAGTGGGCTAGTCACAATGGGAAACAGTATGATAATTCCTTTAAAAATTAAGCATAAAATTACCATACATTCCAAGAATTACATATCTGAGTGCACACTTGACAGAGGAGAAACCGGGGAGTAGAACAGGGATTTGTATGCCCACCGTAGCAGTGGGGTTCATGACAGCCTCTAGGCAAGAGGAATCCAGGCATCCATGAAGAGGTGGGTGGAAAGCAGGATGGGCCACATCCATACAATGCGCTTGCTACAACATGGCTGAACCTTGAAGCTATTACAGTATTTGAAATAAGCCAAGCACCAGAAGGACAAATACTATAATTCCCCTCATCTGAGGCTCCCAGAGAAATCAAATTCATAGAAGAAGGTCAAATGGTGATTCAGAGGGGCTGGAGGAGGAGTAGAAAGAGTAAGGTAGCCTGTAATGAGTACAAAGTTTCAGATAAAGAAGACGCAGATGCTGCCATTGGCGCTCAACAGTGTCAGCGTACTGACTGACACAGCACCACATCCTAGGAGGGACTGCACCGGTCATTTGAGGTTCGTGTCTATTTATATCAAATAAACACACACATGCACACACGCTTACTCCCAAACTGGTGACCTACCTAACGCTTCCACAGGTAGGTTGGGCTTATCTAAGGTGCAGGTGATCAGCACTTGGCTTGGGTGCCCCTGAGCACTGGACTCAGGTCTGCTCCAGGGCTGTTCCACACTTCACACACAGTGCACCTGAAGCTGGGGACTGTGCTGCCTGTGACGAGTGACAGAGTGAGCGCAAGTACCAGTCATCTGTCAGCGCCTGGGCTTCGAGCCCAGCTGCCTTCACATTAGACAACATTTGATGGGCTAAAACAAGTCAGCCATCAGCAGTGATACATAAGCACAGTCACTGGCCACTCTTGCAGGAAAAACTGTAAAATCCAAGCGTCATGAGGTATGACGGCAAGATTCTCCATTATTGAGAGGAAAAGAATTAGGAAACAAAATCCCATCCAGAAGCGAGACACATTTATATAGTTCTATGCTAATGGCATCATGGACATCTCATTCTCCTTTTACATTTTCCATTCATTCATTCATTCATTCATCATGGGTGGGAAGTTGTGCACGTGCATGTACGTGTAGGCATGTGTGTGCCACAGTTCACATGTGGAAGTCAGGCAACAACTTGAGGGAGTTGGTTCACTTCCTCCACCCTGTGGGTTTGTGGGATCAAACGTAGGTCATCAGACTTGGACATCAGTGCCCTTATCTACTGAGCCATCTCTCTGACCCTAGTACCTAATTCCTGATAAATTAAGTATTGGAAGAAACTATTGTCTGTCTTTAAAACTTTGGAGCATTATAAAGACTACTGGTACATTTAGAAAAACACAAGAATCAGCCCTTCTTTGGTTCTGGTAGAAGCACAAAGTTTTTATTTGCTACTTTGCACCTGCAGGTTTGTTTGGGCTCTATAATAACAGAGCCAAGAAGAAAGATCAGCAAGTAGCCTAGAAAATAAAGAAGAGACACTGTGATTGAGGCCTTTAAATTTCCAGAGCCTGCCAAAACAAACCAACCATTTAAGAAAGGAAATAATTGTCAGCTTTTATGTGGCTTTTGATAAGATGGACCAAAAAGAGAAAATAGAGCATGTTTTCAAAAGATTCTAAGCCCAAGGTCTCTCCTCCCAAAGTAAAAGGACTAAACTTACAGAAAAATGGAGTAAGAGGCTCAGAGGAGATAAAAATATGACATTTTCTGCTTATGCGGGAGGCTTTTATAACATGCTTCCACTTGCCCGAGGTCACAACAATCAACAGGGTATTTCAGGTCTCAGATATTCTAGCCAAGCAAGACTCTCCTCAGACCCAGCTTATCCCCACTTAGACTATCAGACGACAGAAGGCAGAAAATAAAACTAGAGACACGCCGCAGTCATGCTCCCAGGAACATTCAGGACGAAATACTGGCAAAATGACACTCACTTGGGTCAGGGATGTGCCTAACCTGTGTCCTCAGGAGCATTTGGGGAGCCAGTATCAGTTGGCAACAGTGATGGCACAGCCCTTGCCGTCCCAATGCTCTGGACTCAAAGACCATGGCATTAATTACACACTGTGAGCAACAACTCATGAATATTTAACATACTCATCTATACTTAATGAATAAATTTGCATTTTGACACTATTATTTAATGTGCTTTAAGGAAATACTGCTCATTACCTTTCAATTTTGTAGATTAGTTGAGTGTAATCAGAATGATAAGGCAGAAGAAATATAGTATTATTTAAATAACATTGTTTTTTACGACTCTTGTTTCTGTGAGCTTTTGCTTCTTATTCTTAAAAGCAAGTATGTTTATTTCATTCTACTCCAGCCATTCTGTCTTTATCATTTGGCCCCACACTCCTTTCAGAAGGGAGATTCTTTAGATTCATGGAAAACAATACAAATTAAATAATCAGTGTTTTGCCTCCCTCTGTGTGTTCTATAACAGGCCATTCTCCCACACAAAACTCCCCGATGCAATTGGCAGTAATTGCGTCCTGGCTTGGCAGGCTCAGCAACGTTGCCATGACCCTCATAGCAAGCTGGGAGAGCTGCATAATTAGTGGCAGTGAGCAAAGGTCTCAGACTTGCACCTTAAAAGATAGAACCCCAGGGACAGGATGGCTGAGCAAACCCATAAGGGTGCTCCTAAAATTGAGCCTTTGTGTTGTCTTTTAATATGTGGCTCTTTGCGGTGGGCTTCTTTTCATAGTCACTGAGTCCTGTTTCTGAAATGAACACATGCTCCTCACATTCTTGCAGGACTCTGGGTGTGGGAAGACTGTAGGAATCCTATGTGCGTGAAGGTCCCATGCTGTGTCCAAAGACTCGGAATCTGGGATTGCAGAGGTGGCTTGGAGTCTAAAATTACTTCCCGCCAAGCCTTGCAACCTGAGCTCAAGCCTCAGGACCTGCATAAGAGAAGATGAAAGCCAGCTACTGCAAGTGGTTTTCTGACCCGTGTGTGCACCCACACCCACACCCACCCACCCACCCACACCCCCCCCCACACACACAAAATGTGTAGTCTTAAAAGATCGGAATGAAGACTACCCAACAGAGATGAAGAACTACAGGGACCACGAGTGGGAGGATGGTGAACGGAAGTCAAAATAAAGCTGATCAACATTCTGCTAAAGGCTGACATATGCCATCTAATTTAACCTTTACCTCTGAGTCCCTGTCAGTTTTCCTCAGAGCCTTCATTGCCATCATCCTCATAGATCCAGTAGCTATAAATGACAGAAAGTTCTGGAGGCCACGAAGCCCAAGATCCAGTTTGAAGAGGCCATAAGCTCTCTGGGCTCCTTTACAGGGTCATTATCCAATTCAAAAGAATTCCTTTACTATGACCTCACCACTAACCAAAGGCCTCATCTCCAAATGCCATCACATTGGGAATGATGTTCCAACTAATGAATTTGAGAGACGCACAAATGCTTGGTGCATATCTACAATGTCGCTCTCTCAGAGATGCTCCACCCTGTGTCCAGAGTCAGACCGTGTGCTGATCACTATAGGCAATAGCAAAGGCAGTGACGTGATACCACTCCTCCTCCCTCCACATGGTTGTAAACTCCAAGAGGAACGGCATCACTGTGTTGCTAAATTCCTGGCACTCAGCAGTGTGTACCTAATACGATGTTGGTGTTCTGGGGGCAGGGGAGGCTGGGATGTCTTTCTACCTCCATCACTAAAAGTGTGGTGATGACACACCAGCACAGCTTCCTCTCCAGAAGCATCACAGTGAAACTGCCGTGGAGTTTTGCGCTTGTTCTCCTTGCATGTCTGGCTGGGACTCAAGCTCTATAGCCTGCTTAGATCCTCAGTTTCCTGCCTCTTGTGTGTCTAGGAATCCCCACACGGGACTGCCTTTATCCTGCTCTGGGAGCATGCCTTGGATGCTCATTCATCACCCCTATGTTAGCACTCTCCACCACACTACCCTACCAGAGCTGCTTCTGAATGAACCTGCAGGCACTAGTTGCAAGATGCTGTGACTTACACAGAAAACTTCCGGCGATGAAATGGATGCCAAAACTTGCCCTAGCAAAAAGTGTTGTGCTTTATTTGAAGTGGCTTTAATGTTAACTGTAGAAATTTTTTTTAGCATTTTAAATACACTCCTGGTGTGGGAGGTCCTTCTGTATATGTGTTGCTCTTAATGGTTAATGAATAAAGAAGCTGCCTTGGCTTGTGACAGGGCAGAGTAGAGCTAGGCAGGAAAAGCTAAACTGAATGCTGGGAGAAAGAAGGCAGAGACAGGGACAGATGTGCCAGAACCTTGCCAGTAAACCATGAGCCTCATGGTAAAACTATAAGTAATAGAAATGGGTTAACCAAAGACATCAGAGCTAACTAGCAATATGCTTAAGTGATTGTCTAAGCAGTGAATTAGATAATACAGTTTCTGTGTGATTATTTCAGGAGTCTGGGCAGCTGGGAAACAAACAAGCGGCCTCCCCCAACACATTCCTTTAGTAAAATTCAGTCAGTACAGGGGTGTTATGCCTAGGCTGATGATTCTAGGTTCCAAGAGAATGGTCTTAAAGTCTTTGTCTGTTTTGGGTATAGATCATGTTTACATATAAGACAAGGTCTCATACAGAAGAAACTGGCCACACACTTACTGTGCAGCTAAGGATGACCCTGAACTCTTGGTCCTCCTGAGTCTCCATTACCCATGTTGGGATGATACATGTGCCCCATCAAGCCCAGTTTTGTTCATACTTTCTTCCCGGGGGGGGGGCTCTCCAGGTAGAAGCTGTCCCATGAGTCAGGAATGATGGGAGAGTCACTCTGTGTCCTCCTAGTACCCATTCTGTTGATTCTTTCGATAGCTCTGAAAGCACCCTAGCCTCTACTTTACACCTTTATACCCTTGCTTGGTGCTTTTATTGGTTTGCTCCCTGGATGGTCTCTGACTGGCTCATCTAGACCCTCTTTCTCTGGCTCCCCCATCTCTCCTAGGCTCCTCTCTCTTCTCCTCTCTTTCTCTCTCTGTCTCCCCCATCTCTCCTAGGCTCCTCTCTCTTCTCCTCTCTTTCTCTCTCTGGCTCCCCCATCTCTCCTAGGCTCCACTCTCTTCTCTTCTCTTTCTCTCTCTGGCTCCCCCATCTCTCCTAGGCTCCTCTTTCTTCTCCTCTCTTTCTCTTTTAGAACTCATGCTTAGCACTCTTATGATGCAGGTTGGCTGAGAGCCATGGGCTGTGGCCATTTCAGATTCTCCCAGCTCGTCCTGGTGGACTTTGAGGGCTTAACTTCAGAGCAAGAGTGGAGTTGGTTCCCATTGCACTAAGCAACCACCACCTTCCCCCAGCATGCAAACTGACCCATAAAGAGTCACCTAGTCTTCAGGTAATGTCTATCATAGGTTGTTTAAAAAAAAAAAAAACCTAAGTAGTTCTATCATGTTCACAGCAGCCAGAAGGTAAAAATAGTTCATGTCTGTCACATTGGAGAAACAAAATGTGTGCTAAGGACACAATGAGGTACTTATAAAAATGAAGAATTACAGTAGATGAAGTAAACTATATTTAAGGGCCAGATTATATATAATTCTGCTTGTAAGAAATATCCAGAATAGACAAATGCACAAAGTACAAAGTAACTACACCAGAGACTAAAGGAAAGGAAACCGGTAACACAGTGTTTAGTAGTCACAGACACAGTGATTCCTTTTAGGATGTTGAAAATTTTGGAAATGAACAGCAATAGAATTTATATTTTTATGTTGATGCTACTTAATTGTTAAAATGGCAAAATTTGTTTTGTCTTTCTGTATCACCAATAGCACAATAAAGCATTTATTAGATGGAGGGTTGATGGAATGGCTCTGAGGGTGCATCACTTGAGTTCAACCCCCAGAATCCACGTGAAAATGCTGAGTGTTGGAACATACACTTTTCATTCTAGTGCTGGAGAGATGGAGACAGCAGGCTCCTGGAGCCCACTGAACTATTGCTGAGTTCCAGGCCAATTAAATACGTTGTCTCATAACGAGGAGAACATATTTCAGAAAATGATTCCTGAAGTCTCCTCTGGCCTCTATACCCATGTACACACACACATACATCCACATATACACAGACAGACACACAAAGATTTTATAGTTAGAAATCACATATAAAATCAGTCTTTAATTCTCTGGAGTTCCTTGGTACCAGTGATTAGGAGTTATTACGATATAATACTGCTTTTATCAGATACATGAATGACGCATCTGGACATCTCTCTAAAATGCAATTGCAGAATTCAGCCTTATTGAGAAAAACACATGCTACTGAAAACGTCTCAGCAAGCAACCTTTGAGTATGTAGGACAACAACAAATTATTTAAACAGAAAGAACTTAGAAGAAGTCTTCACCTTAGAAAATGTCTTTCAATCTCTTGCAGATCAAAATACAAGGCTTCTTTTGCTTATCCACTCCCATATTTTTCTTCTTTACTCTTCCCGTCAGGAGAGCCCAACAGCTCCCAGAGGAATCACTGACAAAGTGGCTCCGTCATGGTACCTGCCAATACTGGGCCGTGCCACCATGCCTGTGATGTGAGACGCTCAAGGTTAAGTGGGTTGCTAGTCATTGCATTCTAAAAATGAAAATTTTCTTGAAATTCATCATGCTCTTCACGCAGCTGAAGGTAATTTTCTCCAGATTTGCCAGGTTCTGTAGATTGGTATTCTGCTCAGTGACCTTTTGCTCTATGGGTGACATCAGGGTGGAAGGATTGTTGTTTAAAATATGAGACCATCCCTAGCCAAGATGACATTTTTTCCCACATGACCTACTGATACGGGACATGGTTGAAAATGCATGTATCTCAAGCTGTGAGCTTAATAGGGGTGCTTCTGTCTGGTGCCTGAGGACTAGCTCTCACCTTGCCCCCAAGGCCATCTGCCCAAGAAGACCATCTGAGCACAGCTAAGACAGTATCAGTTCATGAAACTTACTTTAATATCTCCTGGACAGAGAGGAAAATTTTATAAAGTCCATTCCTCCCAGAAGCATTTTTTTATATTTAAAAACTGTTTAAACAAGTATCACTAATCATCCTACAACCCGATCACCCCATCACATGGTACATACACACACAACACACACAAGCACATGCACTCACAAATGCATGCACACACTTAACTAATTAGGAAATTATTTTATACTCCTTTGATAGAGTTCAGTGTTTCTGCATGATGGAATGGCCATTTAAATCCACCTGCATTTATGTATATTAATAAATAAATCATGCAAGTTTTAAGTGTCTGGAGCAAAACAGCTCTTGCCTCTTCTCAGGATTTATATTCCTTGGTCCCCTCTTACCCAGTTAAAAGCCTGCTTGTTTTCCTTGGAAGCCATTAACATTGATCTCATTAGTCCATTTTCTTGTTGTAATAAAATGCCCAACAAAAGCAATCTAAAGAAGGAAGGTCCATCTAAGTAAGTAATATGTCAGCCCTCAGTGTGGAAATCCACCACAGCAAGGAAGGCATGGCAGGAGGCATGTGTGACAGACAGTCACATCATCCGCAATCAGGAGGTGGAGAGAGACGAAAGCTGTCTCCTTTTGGTGCAGTCTGGGACCCCAGCCTTTGGGATGCTGCAGTCATTCAGGGTGGGTCTTTCCACCTCAGTTAACCCAATCTGAAAATATCAGGCAATCCCTCAGACATGCCTAGAGATTTATCTTCAAGGTCGGTCTAGATCCTGTCATGTTGAAGTGACATTAACCTTCACACAGATATAAGTGATGTTAGATTAGTAGTCAAGGTGAGAAAAAGCCTGTAACTCAGAGAGTGGTGCCCACTGGATCTGTCTCTGATACCATCTGATTTCTTTCTTTCTTTCTTTTTTTTGGTTCAAGACAGGGTTTCTCTGTAGCTTTGGAGCCTGTCCTGGAGCTAGTTCTTGTAGACCAGGCTGGCCTCGAACTCACAGAGATCTGCTAGCTTCTGTCTCCCAAGTGCTGGGATTAAAGGTATGTGCCACCACCACCCAGCTACCATCTGATGTCTAAACAATCCATAATTCTAGAAAATACTAGAGAGACAACCCCAAAACATAAACACAGACATACACACACACAGAGACAGACACATACATAGAGAGACATACAGACAGACAGACACACACACACACACACTTCCTCCCTAAGTTCAGAACCATTTGAAATGCCTGTCGCTAGCTCCCTCCTGGGGAACTCACCCAATTCTTAGTCTCTGACAGAGTACCCACCTGCACTCTGTACCACAGGATCTCATATTTCCAAGGTCACTGACCAGGTGGGCAGTCCAACATAGAGAGACAAAAACCCACTTTCCAAATGTTTGCTGAGCTGGGTATCTTCCATAAATATCAAGAGGTCATTGATGCTATCTGGGGTCTCTTCACACAGAATGACCTAAACTCAGGTGACTCCAGTGGGCCATGCTCCCAGTCTAAGGCAACAGGGCAGAGTGGTAAGGAAACAGAGATGATGGAGAGGGGGCTTGGAGCATGATGAGGCAGAAAGAAATGGCGCCCAAGGAGGACAGAAAATGACAGACGACCCTGAACTGTCTCGTCACCCCTGCTGTCTGGATGTGCGTATCCTCCTCTCTTCTTGCAATAAAGACAAATGCTGCATTTAAATTGCCACCTCTGGTCACCTCAGAGACAGGCTGTCAGCTGCTCAGTGGTGCATCCAGAAGATCTTCTATAGGCGTGAGTCTCAACGGGCACCCGGACAGCACTGACAGTCTCCCCCACGCCATGGTTTTCTTTCCTACTCTTCACATGGAGAAACTGCTTATGCCTGCACGCTCTCAACGTTAAATAGATGGTGCAGGCTTCCAGGTCACTCTGTGGAAAGTGGTGGCCTTTGTCCCAAAAACTGATTGTTTGATCACAGACTTATTAGAGTTGGAAAATATCACTTTTGAAATGATTCTTTATGGAAGCCTTGACAATAGTCTCATTTATCTTCCCAGGGGACATATTTTAAAGTGGCAGGTGCCACATAGGCTGCAGCAGAACTATTCTCTCTCTCTCTCTCTCTCTCTCTCTCTCTCTCTCTCTCTCTCCCTTCCTCATGGGTTACACTTTTCTTCTGATCCAAAAATATGTGGGTGCATTTGCTCAGCATTATCTGAACTATCTCACTCAGTCCTTATCTAACGATGTGACTGAAGTAAGTTAAAGAGTTTATACCCTGAAAGTGAGGGAGCGACAGCCCAGAGACATGTAATGGCTTATAGAAAGCCACAGAAACCAGCAAGTAGTAGGACATAATTGGCCCAGGCTTCAGACATCTAAGGTCCATCATGCTGTGGCAGAAAATGTTTCTGCTTTTGCTTTCTACGACTATTTTGTCATTGAATTAAAAATCCTGAAGGGTAGACTGATTCACAGGCCACCTTCCTTTGGAAAGCACAACTTCAGATTAGAGGTGAAGGAGGCTGTGAATGTTCCCTCTACTTCATCCCCAGAGGCTACACTAAACCCAAACCATGACCCTGGACTGCATTATTCTAGACAGCGTTTACAGATTTAGTGTGCTAATGGTAGTATTATTTCAATTATTCATATAACCATTGATTTGAAATACATGCATTGAGTAACTCTATGTGTCAGACATGATCGTGACAACCAGGGATCAATGTGGGAAGTGAGATAAAGCAGGTGTCTCCGGGAACTCTATTGTCTGGGGAAGACAGATCAAATGAAACGAATTCAGTCAGGTTGGAGTAGGATGAAGAACAACGCATGGAGATGACCAGAGAGTAACTGGGGGGGGGGCGGAGGTGGTTGGAAAGGTAGACACCCATGTGGTGTGAGGAAGTCTGATGGCAGAGAAGGGAGTCTGGGAGTTACAGAACCGGGAAGGTCAAATGCGGAACTCTGGCTGGATGAACACATAGTGCAGGAGGAAGGACTGGGGACTTGCGAGGATGCAGCTCCTAGTTGGGGAGAATCAGTGGTGCGAAGCTGGAAGGGAGTTCACTGGGAGGGGTCTTCCAGCCTCACATGAGGGTCTTGAGTTTCTTTTCAGTGTTATGAGATCGTGACATTTTGCGATTGGTATTTTAGAAAAGTCACATTCAACAGACATTAGAAGAAAGACTGTAGGATGCAAGGGTGAAGGTAAAGAAACAAGAACCGGGGTGATGGTGGTTCAGAGAAGAGGCAATGCCATGGCTCATTGCCATCACTGTGAAAATAACCCGCCGTCCTCCCATACCTCTCGAGACTGAACAGCACCTGTCAGCTACTGCCTTGTTTCTTTTATCTTTGAAGGAAATCTCCTCCAAAGAGTTATTGATAGTCTCAGTCTTCAATTTTGCTCTCAGTTACTTTTTGACTCTTAACGTCAAGGTCCTTCTTACCACCATCTACCAAACACTTCCAGCCAAGTTTACCACTGACATCTACATTGATCAATTCAATCATTGTTCTTTGGTCCTTATCCTACTCATTAGCCAATTGCTACCATGTGCAAAGCATGACATTGCCCAGGATACTATGCATACTGTATCTACGCGTAAGGGCTCCTGGGAAGGGGAACTTGGGGAGGGTATCTGGCTAGGAGGTACTTTGTGACTTACAGGTGACAGCTCTTTTTGTGAGAGCATGTTTTATCACTGCATAAAGTGCCCGCCCGAGCAGTAGCAATCCCAGTACTAGTTGATGGGCTGTTTTACATCCTTCCCTCCTTAATTGTTAGCTGACTTCAGGAACTCTGTGCCGTCAGGATTCCTCCAAACTCACTGATCATTCCTCTTGGTGCTGCGCACTGGTTCCGCATCGTCTCCTGTGAACACGGTGGTGTAGGGATGACTCAGCATGGACTCTCCTTTATTAGATGTGCACACTTCAGTTGCCTGATCTTACTCTCATGCTGTCTTCATAACCACCTCCCCAAGATGTCCACCTTTGGTCCAGACTTTCACTCAGGCTCTTAAACCAAGTCAACCTCCACCCTACCTTACACACACACACCCCTGTGGTCACCCTTGAAAGCTCCACTTGGGTGTTTTCCGGAGATCTAACGTGCAATGATGTGAACTGAACCCAGACACTAGCTTCCCGAAATCATAGCCAGTCCTCCCACTTACCCAAGTGGGTCTCCTCATTTAGCCTAAACACCCTAAAATACCCTCACATCTACCACACTGCGTCCTTTCCACCAGAACATGCCCTTAGGACTGCATCCAAAGCCATCTAAAATGGAATCTCTCTTCACCACCACTGCCTTACTTGATTTGAGCCACAGTCACCATCTATAAGGGGTCTCTCTGCTCCAATGTTTCATGCCTACATTGTGTTCTTGTCATTACATAGAAGATGTCCTATGCGAATGGCAGTTGGATCATGCCATGCCACTGCTCAGAACGCCGTCATTTCCCTCAGACAAAATGCCAAATATCTTTAGCAAGTCTTCTCCCTGCTCAATGCCTTGCTCTCCTGACCTCTTCCTTTCCGACCTCCTCCTATGTTCCCATCGTGCTGTGCATAGTAGGGCTGCTCTTCCTTGAACTTGGCTTGATACTCTAGTGCTAGCAACGAGCTATTCCACGGTCACGGCATCCTTTCTCCAGAATACCCATGTGGCCATGCCCTACGCTCATGTGGGCTTCCCCTCTGTATGCTGTGAATACCATCGGTTAATAAAGAAACTGGCTTGGCCTGATAGGGTAGAATAGAACTAGGTGGGAAAGCCTAAACTGAATGCTGGGAGAAAGAGGAGAAGTCGGAGAGAAGCCATGCAGCCCCTCCAGAGACAGACGCTGGAACAGTACCCAGTAAGCCACATCCTCATGGTGATACACAGATAAATAGAAATGGGTTAAATTATTATGTAAGAGTTAGCCATTAAGAAGCTAGAGCTAATGGGCCAAGCAGTGACTTAATTGATACAGTTTCTGTGTGGTTATTTCTGGGCTGAGCAGCCTGGAACAAACAAGCGGCCTCCACACTATACTACTCCAGGAATTTACACAGCAGTCACCGTTGTTTACGCCGCTCCCCTGCTCCACTGTCTCCTTTATCTGGCCTAACTCTGCCATGGTGCTTTCATCTTCGAATATTTTGTTATTCTTAAGGTTGCCTTTCCCTTCTGTGACAAGTGAAGCTCCACGGAGGCAAGAGCGCTGGGCCGCACGGAGGACGTTTCAGAATAGACTCCAGCACGTGGTGACGGATAAGAGATATTTATTGAATGGACAAAGAAATGAGAATATGTTACCGAAAGCTATCAAATTTCCTTTCGCATACAGCCAAAACTGGAATGCCAAGTCTCCAACTCAAGCTCTGCTACAGGAACTTTAATGACACGGGAAACGATTATCTAGTGCCCAAGCATCCTCTAATTAAGCTTCAGAAAAGTAGCTGCAATGTGACCCAAGCATTCTTTAAGCAATTCTTATACCTCCAGATAAAAAAAAAAAATGAATGAAAATACCTAAAAAGCACTCTCCAGCATGATTGTGTGTGTAGGTATATACCAATGTCAGTAACAGTATGCAGAAATCATATAAAGCATTGAGAAAGAACGTATTTTTGCAGTGCTGGATAGCAAATGTAAGGCCTTGACCATGTTAAGGGCTAACAGACCTTTTCCAGAGGCTTGTAATCCATCAGGATGTATGCCAGTTAATTCTCTCTGCCATGAAATCATAAATTATTTTCATTTCTTCTTCTTGTATATGTTTTGTATTGTAGGCTAACCATCTGTTAATTTTATAAGAAAATAATTACGCCAGATATTCATAGCTGCTTATGTGCTTCTGAGTGATCTGTCTCTAGGAAGCAGACTATGTGAGTGGTCCTAGCAATGGTTTCTATTAGTGTTCCTGGAGGAAGCCTTGGACGGAGCTCTCTATTAAATCCCAGTAACTAGAAGGAGCCCAGCCTCGTGCTGCCTGTTTACACAATGGCAGAGACAATGTAACAACCAACACTCCTCCAGCAAGCAAAGATACAGCCTGGGCAATTCAGAACACACCAGAGTTAGAACAGATGTGCCCCTGTGGCCCACGCATATCTGTTCCCTCAACAGTTTAATTGCTTGTTAGTAAGAACACAGGAAAGCTTGGGAGCTCACAAGCCAATTCCAGCACAATGCCTTTGTTTTCGAGCGACCACCGCCACCTGCCACAGGCTTCTTACATCCAGAGCCTCCATCATTTCCAAGAACAGTGGTTTCTGTGTGCAGGTTTGAATGATAAGCTTTACCTGGAGTTTATTCCCTGGTGGTGTTTACATAAGATGCTGTTTGAAGATTCCTCTGTTTCAATGTTTTAAGACCTCCATCTGCAGGAGCTCTCCTGTCCGTGGGGTTCTCAGCGTCAGAGAGGGACAGATGTTTCTCGGCTCTTCCTTCCTCCTGTCGCTCGGTTGTATCAGTTAGACAATGAAATGCTTAATTAGCTCTTTTTCTTGCCACAAGATCATTTTATAAAATAGTAAATTAAGGGCTTTGAAAATGAGACATCTCACTTGGCACCCCGCTTTCTCTGTCCAGGTGTGACCCGGGGCATTCGCATTCATGGCAGCCCTCAGCCCTCAGTCAGGGTGAGGCATCAGGCTCAGACCTCCGAACCAGTGTCAGGGCTGCCCTTCCTGAGCAGCTTGACTGTCTGTTGCTTCATCTGCAAATAAAGCACAGGCGACAGACAGGACCGACCCTGGCAGCTTCCATAAACTCTTCCAACAAACCCTACCCATGCAGCTTTCCCTAGAACTTGTGTCTCCCTGGTGACATTGAAAGGAACACCTTCACCTACACGAGAAGCTGCCTTTTTCCTGTGGGATTGTCTGTCCCTCTGCAATTCACATTGCCAGAGATGGCCTAGCTCCTCAACTCTCTTCATTAAAAGAACAAAAGAGAGATTGCTGTTCTCTTTTTCTCCAACCCATCCAAAATGTCAGCCCACGGCTCACCCTCCTTCCTGCTCATTACACAGTGCTGCGCTCGGGGCTGCGCCTTGCCTGGGTCTCCCTTCCTCTTGAGCCTCTCTGACCCTGGGAAGGAACAAGGTCATTTTCCGAACAGGTTATTTTCTCTGCAGTCAAACTGGGATTTCCATTGTAGGCTTTTTCATCCTTGCTCAGGGAAAAGCTAGAAGGCAAATCAGCTGACTTACTACCTGGGTGACTAACTGAAACCCAAAACTTCCTCAGGATGTTGCTATGGCTACTGTTTTTGGCTACAGGAGATATTATTTCTACTATCAAATAATGATTTGGCTGGGTTAGGCAGGCCTGCAGGAAAGAGGGTAGAAGCCTGCCTGATCACTGTTCAAAGGCTTAGGATGATGGTTCACGCCATGGCCACCTGATCGCGTTAATGTGTTTATACATCCATTTAATGCAGTCAAGGTCAAGGAGGACTCCATCGTAGAGGTGCAAAATACAGAATTAAAGCATTATGTATGCCCGCAACAAGTACTATGATTTCTGCTGGGGAATTAATTTGTCAAGAGTTGTACCTTCAGGCACACAGCTGTGACTTATGTTTCTGATTTAGCTGGATAATACAATGCCAGAGAAAAGGGCCAAGTGATCTTGCGTTCTTTTCCTTGATTGGAGCTTTGTTAAATGCTGCTAAGAGTGTGGGGAGGGGTGTGAGCTTGGACTGTCCGTTGTAGTCCGTAAAGAGCCGCAAGAGAAAGGACTCCCACAACAAAAGAAGACAACCAGAAAGTGTAGGTGCCATAGCCTCATTGAGTTTCTCATTTCCGACCCAGTTTTCAGAATCCAGCTTCATTTTAACCTGCATCCCTGGGTGGCCAGCAGCCACACTTGGAAACAGGCTTGAAGAGATGGGGCTCACCCTGGTCCATGGTGACTTCTCAGGAGGCGACTCAGACAGGAACGTTCTAGAGAATAAGTTGACAGCTGGAACACTAAGGAAGTCTTCCCAACCAAGAATTACCACCTTGCCTACTGTGGAGAGATCCCTCAAGGCTGTCTTCCTGAGGAAGGTCAGCATTCATAGCAGAGGAAACTCTCCCCACGGCCCAGGCCGACTCTGTTCATCTCGTATACTGAACGCACCACAAGCATTCCAATTTGCATCCTTCCCCCCCTTTCATCTATGCTGCTGCTGTTCCTAGGTACCCACTGCTGAATTTGGGTCATTGTGTCTTCAGAGAGGAATTGTCCAAATGGTTGTTGAAACATGTTGTTTATTACTGTTCAAAAGCAAAGAGATTTTAGAGAACTATGAACTATGGTCTGTTACCGTTTGGGCTTTTAAAAAAATATGTGTTCGGTGTTACAGTGACATTACTTTTTTAAGAAAACCTTTCAGGCATGACATGTAGAAACACGGGATCATGGTGTCTCAGGGGAGGAAGGTCCTGTTTGGTCATCTAACCAAAACACAAAAGCACACACTTCTTCTACTGCAGTGCCTACCGATAAGCTGCCGTGAGGATAATGTCTAAAGTCTATGAACAATGTCTACAATCTCCAGGTGAACTACCAATGAGCTGCCATGAGAACAATGTCTAAAGTCTACATGAATACTATTTACAATCTCCAGAGCACTCGTAGGCTCTACCCTTGTTGATGATTAAGTCCTGGCCACAACTATTTGAAGTGGGTACTGCTTGTGTCCACATTTTACAGATGAGAAGGAAACCAAGGCACCAAAACTGTACCTCATAAGGGGCACACTGATTGCAGGTAGTTTTATCGCCAAACTATGTACTTTGAAGGATCAAGCTGACCCGTCTCCAGTGCAGGCGTGTCTCCAGTGGATTCCATGTCAATGTGGTATACTTCCAGTTAACTCCTCTTAACCAGTCTTGGAATAGCTCGCCGCATTCTGGCCAATCTCACCAGCTGGCTGGGTTTCCCAGGGACCTATACCTTTCTACCCTGTTGGCCCTTGAGGGCAATATATGCAAATTAAAGTCAAAATTATTTTCTTTGGAAATCACATCTGTGTCCTTTCCTTTATGAAGCTTGGATGGTGACAACTAAAAACTGTTACATTTTTGCTTTTATAAGCAGTTCTCTTGGCTCTGCTCTGGGTGTGTCCATAATCACTACTGCATTTGTGTATTTGATGGTACAAATCTCTTTCTCATAAGAGGAGGACGTAACGTGTTTCCTTATCTGTCCTCCTGTAAGACAGAAACCATTTGCTGAAGTCTCTTTGGATACTATCTCTACTATGTCCCTTAGTTACAATAGTCAAAAACTGTAGCAGAACATCCAGAAACCAATGCTCAGAGAGGCAAGGTGCCCAAGGTCTCAGGAAGAAGTCTTCCTGATTGCCCCATACTTAAATTACATGCAGATGTATTTAGATGTATTTGTTAACACTGCTGGTTTCCTGACGTCTGTTTCTGGCTCACCTTCCACGCTAGCACTTTTCCTCCCCACCAGCTGGAAAGGGGATGGTTCCCCAGTATCCACAACCATGTCACTCGTTTTCATTGGGCTTGAGTGGTGAGCGGGTGTTGTCCTGATTCCCATCTAACCAGAGTGTCACGCTGGGTGCGATACTGACCTTTTCAGCTGTATTAACTGTAACTATGGTTGAAGAACACAAAACAAAACAGGGGCTTTGTGTTTCTAAAAAGAAAACAGTAGCAACAACAAAAACTGAGAAACTTGGAGATGGCCTAGTCAGCAAAGTCTTTGCCGTGTAAACAGAAACACCTGAATTCAGATACTAGCACCATGTTATAAACTTGGGCATGGCAGCATATGCCCGTAACCCCAGCACTAGGGTGCCAGGACAGGAGGATCTCTGAGCTTGTGGGCTGGCTGATCTGCCTAATCAGTGAGCTCCAGATTCAGTGAGACCTTGTCTCTGAAAATAAGGTGGAGAGAGGTAGAGGAACATACCCGATGTTGACCTCTGACCTCCACACATGTGCACATGAACACATGTACGTATGTGTGCTCATGAACATATGCACCTACATTTAAAAAGTCTGTTAAGATCATAATGAGCTTAGTTTCCTGTTCTGGTGATAATAATGAGAAAAGTTATTCCAATGAGCAATGTCCATTAGCAGGGCTGCATTTGCTCCATTGTGGTTCTAGGGGCAATCTAGTCAAATGCCTGGCATTCTTTCCCAAGGTGGCAGAGAGAGGGATCTGAAAGTTGCATGAAGTAGATATAAATATGCACTGTCAGGCAGGGTGACAGTTGTACTGAGGGAAGGGGTAGAGTGACAGTGGAGAGCATCTCCAAGATCACCTTGAATCCTGAAAACAAGCACAAAGGTAGGGAGGGAAAAACAAAAACAGAGTTCCCATCGCAAGGTCTTCAGATAATTTCCCACATTTTCTCCACCTTCCCCTCGCTGCACCTGTGGACTCCGAGCTCCTCGGCCTCGTTAAGAGTGCTGGCTTCTGTTTTCATCTTGAGCTGTGTTCTTCCTCTTTTTTCCTCTAATCAGGTTAGCAAGTTCCAATCAGAACCAACCATGAACTCATAACTATGCTGGTACCTCTGAAAGATTTATGAAAAGATTGTTCCAATACCTTTTTTTAGAATTTTAAATCAGTCAGCGAGACAGAATACAAAGAAGGGAGACGGTGCCTGCTTGCATTCAGCACACCATCCATGGATAAAACCATCAGGCCAGATGCACACACTGTGAGGATCAGAGTCTGATTCACTGTTCCCTAAGCCATTCGGGGATGGTGCCTGTGCTCTCTGAAGCAGGACAGGCGAGCATGGGTGCACCGGCAATGACCAGGAAGCAAACACCTTTGTGATAGGGGGTAGATCCTGGAGGAGCATAAAGAAGCTGGTAGGATGGAACATTCCAGCTCATGATGAGGACAAGAGGAATGCAGGGAAGTGGCAGGAGAGTCCAGCCAGGTCACAGGGATGTATGGTAAAATTCAGGTTGTGGGTCGCCAGCCAGGTTAGTAGGTCTGCACTGTGTGGTTAAGGTAGGCAGAGGGTCACTGGGGCATAATACACTGTGTCTGGCTAAAAACAACTTCTAAAGTATTGATGCTTCTTAGTGACTTGGACTCTACATTTATATGCCCTGATTTACAGTGCTATGTATCTACACAGCAGCCTTGCAATTCCTGTATCTGCATTCCTAGTATCTCTGAGACTCAGAGTGTGGTAAACAACATGGTTAAATATTTACAGTCTGTGAATCGATCTAATAAAATGTTGATTGAAAACTGTTCTAACTTTCTACCCTGATCAAGACAGCAGTTTGGACCCGAGTTCTTGAAAGTCTCCGTGCTGGAATATGGTAGTGTGGTGCCATTTCCTTCAAAGTCCACTGACCGTTCTTCCTATCCTGATCCCACCTCATCCAACATGTCCTTCAACTGCATCTGAACTCTCTCACTCACCTGCCCAGCCCACTGCAGCTCGCTCACGGCTCAGCCTCAGGACTCACTTAGCAGAAGGTTCATTTTGAGGTCTACTCTTGGGAAGATGGAGTTAGGGGAGAGTTCGGTTTGATTCCTTGTTACAGGCTTTAGCCACCTCCAGGGGTGCCCAGAATGTGGTAGAGATGCTGGGGTTGGGAAAGAAGATGCAGGTTCTTGGGTCCTGTTCCTTATCCAGTGGCCTTGTTACCCAGGAAACTGAGGCATAGGCAAAGAAGAGCCCCGGTGATCAGTTTAGAAAGCGGAGGCATTGCCCTTGCAGGTGAGAGAGCAATGCTTTGCCAGCAACCTTGTACCTTTGCGGCTGAATCCAAAGACTCTTTAACACTGATATACAGGCATCTCCTCCATGAGCTGAACCTCTGTGTCTGTTCCTCCTCAATGTCTCCCCAGCTTCTACATTCTGGATTGTTTAACTGTTGTGTTTTATGCTCCCTGCAGACACATCTCCTGTATCCGTTCTTCCCCAAAGCACAGCCCAAGGAGCCAGCTGCTACATGTGTAGCAGGGAAGAATAAGAAACTGACTCTCCACAAGCCAAACATCGTCAATTGTACGCTCCCTAATCTCCTGTAGCTCCTGCTTCCTCACATGCTTCCCCATCAGTGTGGAAAAGAATAACTGCTTGCATGTGCTGCTAGGAACCAGACCCCGCTCTTCATACATGCTAAGCGTTCTCTCATGGCTCTACATCCACACTCCCCAGAATAATGAACACATTTTGCTCTTGAGGCTAGAAAAGGAGTAAAATAACACCGAGTGAGAAGTTAGAAAGAAAACAAACCTTGTCATTTCTAACTGCGAGGAAATGTCAGAAAATGCCCACTAGAGGGGAAGAGATGGAGAGATGCTGACTAGAGAAGTAAGACGAGAAGAGATGCCCCTCCAGGGGATGAGAGGGGTGGTGGCAAGGACACTGTCCATGGCACTCACTTGAGGAGGAGGGTCTTTGGATCATGGACCAGAACTGTTGCTGCCAAGGATCTTAGTCCAATCCCCCGCTAGACTTCAGAAGATGTTGCCTCGCAGGCTTGTCAGTGAGCACAAAGCCTCACCGGGAGCAGGGGTGGACAAAGAATGTCAAGTGTGATGACTCGGTCCCCCTTCTCAGCCCTTGACAGCAAACACCAGCCTCCAGCGCCCTGGATTCCAGAAGCTGGTGGTAGCTGCTTCCTGGACCACTGATCCAGTCACCTCCTCCCATCAGCTGAAGACCTTTGTTTCTACTCCTCCTCATTGTCTTGCTATCTTCTCTGTTCTGGGTCATCCCAGGGTTGATGCCTCACTTCCTAAGTTTGCTCTGTGCTATCTCTCCAGTCTCTTCACCTGAGAGGCTATCAAGTGCAAAGACTTCTACACCCACATGTGACCTTGCTCCTAACCTCCACAGTCACATGTGCAGCTGCTTAGTAAGGCGCATGTTGTCAGGCTGAAGCTGACCTTGGCTTCCATAATGCCATACTTGTATATAAAGTTACCAATAACTGGTGGATTAGTCGGTCAGAACTGAAGGAAGGTTCTTGAAGCTGTACAACAAACTATTTAGTAATGACAAGGATATTGTAATACTCTAGCATATATGCTTTCTTAGTACACCTGGAATATCTCTATCAATTCATAATGTATAAAGAGAGCCTCTATATATTTAAAGGACTAATAGTGACCAAAACTGGTCTTTTTGCTCATAATGCATATATAGAAATAAAGATTTAGATATAAAATAAAAGATTTAGTCATTCTATGTGTGTGAGTGCCTTCAAGTATGTTTGTGTACCAAATGTATGCAGGTGGCCATGGAGGGCAGAAGATGGCATCTGATCTCCTGGAACTGGAATGACAGGCATTTGTGAGCTGCCCAGTTTGTGTGTTGAAAATCAAACCCGGATCCTCTACAAGAGTAGCAAGCACTTTGTCCTCATTTGGTTACCATTGCTGTGATAAAATGTTGACAAAAATTAACTTGGGGGAGGGGGCTTATTTGGAATACACACTATGCTCACAGTCCATCATTGAAGAAATTCAAGGCAGGAACCTGGAGGAAGAAATTGGAGGAGAAGCATTGGGGGAACACTCCTTACTGGCCTTCTCCCCCTGGCTTCCTTAGCTACCATTCTCAGGTAGCCCAGGACCACTTGATGAGGGGTGGCACCACCCACAGTCGTCTTGACCCTCCCACATCAATCATTAATTGAGAAAATGTCCCATAGACTTGCCCACAGCCCAGCCATTTCCAAGTGGTGATTATGTATGGTTTTTATAAACAAGTTACATTTATGTTTTTTTTTAAAAAAATTAAGATTTGACTTAATATTTATACCACTTGGTTTGTTTTGTTTTGTTTTGTCAACTTGACACAAGCTAGAGTCATCAGGGGAGAGAAAACTCATTTGAGAAGAGCCTCCATCACACTGGCCTGTAGGCAAATCCATGAGGCATTTTCCTGATTAATGAGACTGCAGGTGATGCCATCCCTGGGCAGATGGAGCAGGGTTGTATAAGAAAGCAGGCTGAGCAAGCCATGGGGAGCAAGCTAGAAAGCCACACCCCTCCATTGCCTCTATCTCCTGTCCCAGGGTCCTGCTCAAGATCATACCCTGACTTCCAAATAAACAGATTCCCTGTCAGTTCTTGGCTGTTGTCTTTATTGTGACAACAGAAAGCAAATGAAAAACAAAACTGGGAAAGGTAAGAAATGCAGCTCACTGTCTACAGACAGAAGAGAGCACTTTACAGTCCTCTGACTGGTGCTGAAGGAGGATACAGTGATTTCAGCAAAGCCACAAAAATATTGTAATTTTATAACAATTTCATGATTCTCTGTAGAGATTTCTAAAATATTTTGTGAAATTATTAGAATAAATGTACTTAGCATTTCTGCACATCAGTAAAATGCAATGTAAATTTGCATATATTTAATATGTAAGGTACATTAATAGATAAAGAATATATACCTGCTAACAAGGAAAGAATTAAGAAAATATACAAAAGGGCTCTCAAGGATTAAACTACAAAGTTGTGTTGAAATACCTCAAAATATAATCAACAAACGGAAAGGTATACCACGTTCATAGGTAGAACTCAGTGTCATCCGGTTGCCCGTTTTCTATGCACTGACATACAAGAAAGTTTCAAAAATGATTATAAAGCTATAGCAGATAATCGTGGATTGGCTCAGGAGCACATCACCCAGGAGAGCAGGAAGAAAGTCGAAGGAAATACATTTCCTGTAGAAGCCAGCAGGGTCAGTGAGTGCTACCGTGGAGGCTGATGGGTAATCAAGGCCCTGGGACAGCTGAGTATTCAGGGGGTAAATGCTGAAGTGGAACACATAACTCATGTCAGACATAGAAACCAGTCCCAGTTAACACGAATATTTCTGCATGAAAGGAAATTTGTGTGCGGTAAATGTAGAATGTAGGGAAATTCTCTTATGACCTTTGCACAAGTAATGTTTTCTTAAACAAGACAGAAATTTAATTTTCAAACTAGAAGTCATTTGATAATATGAAAACTTTAAAAATTACTATTCATGGATTGACAAAGAGAGTGAATCTAGCTTATTAGTTCTTATGCCATTTGATTTAAGAGAGAGGTAGTATTACCCTCACTGAAAAAAAATGACAAGATATTTCATGTTGATAATTGTAGGAGCAAGGAAAATTCTCATGCATCACTGATAAGATTTTAAGTTGGTAGACCTCTTTGGAACATTATCATTGCACAGTGAATTTGAATACACCATTACCTATGACCTCATATTATAACATAACACTTCTAGATAACAAAATAGCATGTAGGTTTACATAGAAAGAATAGCAAAGTTCTCACAGTAGCTCTTTACACCAGCGGCAGAACAGACGGATTATGACATAGGGTATAATACAAGTCACCTCCATGGATGGTCCCCAGACGTTACTATATCAAAGGACAAGGGAGCTACAGAGGAGTGGGACCATACAGTCTGCCAAGAAGGGAAGGACAGGGAGAAGAGAAGTGAGGAGTGTCGTATCTGAATCCAGCAGATACAGTCTTTTGTCTTTATTTCTTTAATGCTATGCTCACATAGCATTGGTACTGTATTAGCTATCAGACATTAAAAAGTGGACGCTGAAAAAGTCTATTTCAGGAAAGTAAAGTTGGCATGACTAAATTTGAATAAAATAAAAAATAGCAAAAGAAAAAAATATTTTCAGAAATAAATAGACCTCAAATAAAACAATGCAAGAACCAAAGAAGGATTGACACAAACTTCCAAATAGAGGGGCTGTAGAGACGGCTCAGCTGTTTAGAGTTCTTGCTGTTAGTCACGGGGCCTGGAGTACAGTTCCAGTAATTATACCAGACAGCTCACAACCACCTGTAGCTCTAGCACTAAGGCATCCAGTGCCCTCTCCTGGCCTCGGTGATACTTTCAGATATGTGTGTACACCCACACAGATACACACATACGGAAAATTTTAAAAAGCACTGTTTTATTTCCAAAAAGAAGTTACCTCAAAAGATGAGGTAATATTGGTAGTATGAGAAACAGTAGGACTTACTGAGAATTCCTGTGCAAAGGCAATATAGTGTTCTTAAAACTTAGTAGTAGATACAGACCCCTTATTTGTAAAAATACAAATTGATTTTCTTTATTTCATCATTAAAAAGAAATATCTAAGTTTTAGAAAATCTTCATCAGAACAAGTAATTTCTTATTTACAATGTCTTCTGTAGCATGATTCACAACAAGGGGTATGTAGAGTCAAACTAAGGGTCTGTCAAATGATCAATAAATAAAGAAAACAGTGTATATCTTAGCGCTTAGTAGCCTGAGGCAGAAGGATCATGATTCTAATACCAGCCTGGAAATAAGACCAAGAATTGAGGTGGGAGAATATGAAGCCATGAAGTTTATTGGTACTCTAAACAGCTGAGCCATCCCTCCAGCCCCCTCTTTTGTGATGTTTCTATCAATCCTTTCTTTTATTTCTTTAATACACATACATACACATATACACACATTTATGATGTTTATTTAGCATAAGAAGGAAATTGCTTCATATGTGACAACATGAACGAGCCTAAACATTTTAGGTTAAATAAGGAAACCAAATACCACACAATCTTATTCATATGTAGAATTCAAAAGATTTAATTCTTACTCATAGGGCAGAATAGTAGGTAAGAAGTTGGGGGGATGCTATCAAAGAGTACAAAGTTGCAGTGACTAAGAATAAGATCCGGGGATCTAGTGCAGGGCGTGATAACAGCAGCAGTGTTTAGAAGGATGAACATCTTGGAGATGTTCAGTGTTCTCAAAAGGCATTAGCGTGAGGCAAGATATCCATTACCTAACTCAGCCCAGCCATCCCACAGTAAATATATACTTCAAAACATTATAAGTGGTAAATATGTTTCATTTGTTAGTTCAAAAATAAATTTTGAAAGAGACAAGAATCAGAGAAAGAAAAAGACAACACAACCTGATATGAGATTCCCCTCTGTATGCTCTGAATATGTTTTACTACCAATGGTTAATAAAAGAAGCTGCTTCAGCCTATAGAAGGGCAAAATACAGCCAGGCTAATATATATATATATATAATGAGAGAGAGAGAGAGAGAGAGAGAGAGAGAGTAGGTGGAGCCAGGAGATGCCATGTAGCCACTGCAGGAGACAGACACTGAAACCTTACCAGTAAACCATGAGCCTCATGGTAAAATATAAAGTAATAGAAAGGGTTAATTTAAGATATAAGAGCTAGCTAGGAATACGCCTAAGCTATTGGCCAAGCAGTGTTGTAATTAATACAGTTTCTATGAGATTATTTCAGGTCTGGGCATACAGGATCAAACAAGCAGTATCTTGATGTGGGATTCCTGTCTGTATGCTGTAAATACCATTGGTTAATAAAGAAAGTGTTTGGGGCCTGCATAGGGCAAAATAGAGATAGATGGGGAAAACTGAACTGACTGCTGGGAGAAAGAAGGTGGAATCAGGGAGAAGCCATGTAGCCCTGCCAGAGACAGATGCCACTGGACAAAACCCTGCCAGTAAGCCACAGCCACATGGTGATACACAGACTAATAGAAATAGATTAAGATGAGCTAGCCAATAAGACACTAAAACTAATAGGCCAAGCAGTGATTTAATTAATGCAGTTTCTGTGTAGTTATTTTGGGGCTGGGCAGGCAGGAACAAATAAGCAGCCTCCTTATTACAAATTGGCACCCAATGTGGGGTGACCAGGCATGAAGTAGAGGCAGGGTGATGAGAACAGGAGACTTCTGGGAAGAGGAAAGGCTGAATCTGCAGTTGTAATCCAGACACAGAGGAAGCAAGATGAGACTGCCTTGCTGGTAAGAGTTACCAAGCCACGTGGCTAACACAGATAAGAATTATGGGTTAATGTAGGATGTAAGAGTTAATAAGAAGCCTGAGCTAATAGGCCAGCCAGTTTATAATTAATGTAGACCTCTGTGTATTTCTTTGGGACTGAATGGCTGCAGGACTGGGTGGGACAGAAACCTCTACCAACAGTCTCCATCTACAATAACCAAACAAAACATGAAAAGTGTAATTATATTATCTGAGAGACTGCTGACAACAGTAAGATTGTAGAAACTACATAGACACTCGGTGTTAGAGATTTGGGCCAAAAGATTGTAGAACAGGTAAATTCATGGGAGCAAAGCAGACTTGTAGCTACCAGGAGGCAGGCAGGAGGCAGGGACAGTGACTGCTAATGCATGCAGGGTTTCTTCAGGGAGTGATGGAATTTCTAAAATTGGGTTGTAGAGAGGGCTGCACAATTGCACAGATGTATTAGAGCCATTGAATTGCATACTTTTAAGAAATGACTGTCAGATTAGATGTCAAAGTAGATGTGGGAGAGACAATCTTAAAAGACAGAGTTTGAAATTTGCTGTTTTATTTCAAGAAAAAACTAACTGGAAAGCTTGCAAAAAGCATATAGTTTAGGGAGTTTATGTTGAAAGACAAGGTATGCTGTATCAACCAATGTGTCCATATGTGTGAATGTCTGATTTGCATTAAAAGTCTAGGCCGAGTGCTGTGTATTTCTGTGTTAACCAAAACCCTCAATATATAATGTTTCAGGATTTCTTGCCTTACTAAAAATTTCAGGTAAACAATTCAATATTGCTAGCAACCACATCACATTAATATATTAATCAGCTTTTGTTGTTATAGGGAAATACTTGAAGTACGGACTGTATATGGAAAAGGTTTATGCAGCTGGATTTCAGAACTTTAAGGACATGATGCTGGCTCACACATTCTAGTAAAGGCTGTCTCACTGTTTCAAGCCATGGTGGATGGGAATGACATGTTCCAAGGGGAAGAAGAAAGGAAGGACATGAAGGGGCAACCAGGGCTGGGTGTGGGAGCTGGGGAGAGGTGCAGGTACCACTGAGGCTATCAAACAGTCCTCTAAGGGGTAGTCAGAGGCGGTGTCTGAACACCTGAGGGCATGTCCCCAACTGAAGAAAATATCTCTCACTATACTTTTCCTCTTCAAGATTCTATCCTCTCCCAGCATTGCTATTGTTGTGGCTATTCTTGGTTGTCAACATGACTATACCTAGAATGGACTGCACTACAGAAATAAAGGGCACACTTGTGAATCACATCTTGAGGCAAGAAGATAATGTGCCTTTAATCCCCATTTTGAGGCTGGAAGACACATGCCTTTAACCCAGACCTGGGTGGAAGGCATGCCTTTAATCTGGGCCACACCTTCTTCTGAAAGCCTATATAAGGATAATGGAAGGAAGGAGGATTTGTTCTTTGCCTGCTTGCCTTTGCCTTGCCAGGTCATCCATTCCTTCCCTGGAATTGGCACCTACTTCTTCAGGATTCCAGCATCTACTGAAGACCAGATGAGATGCCCAGGCTCGTGGGACTGAGCAACTACTCAATTCTTGGACTTTCCATTCACAACTAGCCATTGCTGGACTGTAGCATGTAAGTTATCCCAATAAACTCCGTGTGTGTGTGTGTGTGTGTGTGTGTGTGTGTGTGTGTGTGTGTGTGTATGTGTGTAGGGAGATTGATTCTGTAAGTTCCAAGACTCTAGAGTACCCTTACTAATATAGCTGCCCACAGGCCAAGCCCCAAAAGATGAAGTTTCAGAAGGACAAAACCAACTCAAATCTCAGTAGAAGCCAACTATAGGATGGCAATATCCAGATGAACAAAATTGCCCTTCTTTTCTGCCCCTTATTATTCCATATGTGGCACCTTTCAGAAAAGAATCAACAGTTAAAATTAAAATATTTGTCTGTATAGAAAGAATAAAAGTTTTAAGGTCCCCTTGATGTGTTATGTGTTCTGGGAATGCCTATCTAATGTTTAAGTACTGTGTCTGTTCTCTTGGAATAGCTGTGGTGTCCACACGCCATCTGGTCTGTCTGCTTTGATTTTGTATGTTGTTTTCCCAGCAAGAATGCTCACTAAAGAACATCTCCATTTTCCTACTTCTGGATCTGGCCCTATCACCTGGCTCTGCCAGTGAGGTACGGGTGGAGATGAGGTACATGCTCTAAACCATCTGACGTCCCGGGAAGATCTTTGCAGACACAGCTCCTCTCCAGATGATCTGCATGGAGCTGACCCTACAGTGTAACCTGGACTGTCTGAGCTGGAAGCAATGGACTAATAGGAATACCAACAGGCTGCCTTAGCAGGACCCCTGCGCTGAATGAGTGTGAGAAAGTAATAAATTTTGGACATTAGAATTTACCCTCACCCAAACCAGGAAGGGATTTTTTTGGTTGTTTTTGTTTCATTTTTTAAGGAAGAGAGAGGTTACAATTGAGTACCCTTTATTTCCTCCAGAGACAGCGGATCTAGGGCCAGTTCTTACATACCAACCGACTGGGTAGAGCTGAACAAGGAAGAGTTCCACACTGCCCAATGCTGCCTGGTGGTGTCTGTGTGGTGTAGCAAAGTCTCCTGTGGCAAAATAATATTGTCTCTAGGAGCTCAGTCATCCAACCAGTGAGGGATGGGGCTGTTGGAGGCTGCTGAACTCACACACCTCCATTAGGCAAACAAGGGATTTGGGGGAGCCAAAATGGTTGGAAACTTAGAAAGTTCCTGAGTTTTTGCTATTGTAAAGGTGATATTTTAGTAACATCAGAAATGTTGATATTGAATCTAGAATCCATTAATGTCAAAGTCCTATGTCATTTTTAGAAGATATAGTTTCTTTGTTGTATTTTGGTGTAGTTGAGATCCCCCACCCACTAAACCCACATTGCTCCCATTTTTCTTAAGCTGTAGTTGAGAATTGTTGTAATGAGGTGAGCGGGCTGCATCTACCTCCTGGATAGCTTAACCCCCAAAATAACTATACAGAAATTGTATTAATTAGATTACTGCCTGGCCCATTATATCTAGCCTCTTCTTGGCCAACTCTCACATCTTGATCTAACCCATTTCTATTAATCTGTGTTTACCATGAGGTCGTGGCTTACCGGGAAAGATTGAACATGTCTGACTCTGGTGACTCCATGGCGGCTCTCTCTGCCTTCTTCCAGCATTCTGTTCTGTCTTCCCTGCCTATCTAAGTTCTGCCCTATCAAAAGGCCAAGGCGGTTTCTTGATTTAACCAATGAAAGCAACACAAATACAGAAGGACCTCCTACACCAGAGAATGTAAGTACTCCCAAAGTCTATGAGCTCTGCTGGGGTTTTTCTGCCCTCTCAAATCTCAGTGGAGTCACATGACTGATTTCTGCATTTCCATAAGTAGAGAGCAGCCTCCTAAGTGGACAGGACAGCTCTCCTCCATGTGTGCCATTGTTCTCTTCCAACCAGAGCCTAGAAGCAAAGGATTCTGACAGTCCTGAGTTGCTAGATATAAAGCTAGCGGCCACATCACACTTTGAAGGACTGACTGTTTCACAAATAGGCAGTGTGCATTATGTCTACTGCACTGGGATCCTGATAAACACAGAAATGGTGCTCTGTACAGCCACAAAGAAAAGCGAGAAACACAGGCCAGAGTTATCAAAATACTAGAAAGGGGATGTAAGAAGTATGGCCGAAGGCCCTCTTGAGTACTGCTGAAGATGCATTTTGTTGAACTTGGTGAGTGAAGGGCCAAACCCTTAGCCCCTCTAACCTTATGACTAAGATCAAAGAAGGCTGTCCTTAGGAGCTGAGAGGGGACAGCCTGTTTGTCACATCCAGAGGCCTTATTTATTTGCTGTGTCTCTGTGGAAGTATGAAAAGCCTGTACTGAAATAATTGGAAAATTCTGTGAGTCAATGTGCAATTACAAATAATTTCTTTTTTTTTTGCACAAGGGAATTGATTTAGCTGCAAAAAGAATTAAAATCTGTTATTAATGTTGCTAATATAATCATCATTAAATATTATTGATTTACCAGTCGTGATATGCACAGTGATATTCTATAGGGAAAATAAGTGAGAAAAAAATAAGGGGCTTGATTAATTTTTTAGATTTGAAAGACTATAGGTAGTCCCTGGTGCAGGAATTCTTGTGTCATATTTATAAAAGAAATATGTTGTCTTCTCTAGGCTTGCTAACGAGAAAGAAAACCAAACCAAGAAAGAGTATGGTGTATCGGATGGAAAGAGCTTCTCCAGTCTCTGAACAGTAAACACTGGCCAAGAAAATGTCAGAGAGATGATGTGGAATGCTAGTAACTGTAGTTATTCTGTTTCCTCTTCTATCAGACACAGTTTGCTTAAAGCGGATCACATTTCCTCTGAACAAATCTCCTTTACCACTTTGTTTAAAGGTTTCTGTTGCTAATCACCAAATCTGCATTGTTCACTCAGAAGAAACTAGCTTTATCTTTTAAATGTGGGAATTCTCTAAAAATCCTACTGCAATCACCTGATTTATAGCTGCAAACATGAGCCAATTCAGCATCCAAAATATTTACCTTGCATATTAGCTATAGGAAGCACACAGTCACAGAGATGTGTAGCTACAATATAATTTCCTATTTCTTATTAATCACTGTTCCAAATGCCTCCTCTGTCAGACTTTGGTCTCATTTTTATGTCTTCTAGTCAACAAAATCTGTTTCTTGAGGCATGTAACTCATGCCATTTCTCCGTGGAGTCACATTCTAGTGCAAAGACACACAGCTGGTCAGTGCTTACAAGCAAGCCCCACCGCGCTGTGGCCACGTGTGTCTAAGTAAGCAATTCTAATCTCCAGACATGGGCTGCGGCCAGCTTCAGACTTTCAAAACTCTTGTCATGATAACTTAGGAAAGGGGTGGGTTCTGATGAGAAATTTGTATAAGTTCCTTAACACTCACAAATTTGCATATGTTCTTCAATTCTCAGACAGACCCACTTCCTCTGTACAGGCATCCCAAGTGAAAACAGGCTTCTGATGCATTCAGAAAAACAAGGAGTCCACGTTTGCCCAGATGTGAGTTTGCCTCTGAAATGCTGACACAGGATTACTCAGGCATCAGAACACCTAGCATCAGGCTTTTGTGTCTCTGATAATTAGTCCTGAATGTCAACCTGACTGGATCTGGACTCAGTTAAGATGTGAGTCTACCTGTTGGGTTCTCTCCATGAAGGATTAGGACGTGAAAGGACCCTCCGCTGCAGTGGGCGGCACCTTCACACTGACCCATTTATGGGGGTGGGGTGACTGTGGGGCTTTGCTCCTTTCCCGCTGAGTTTTGGGGGAATGTCCACCTCTGCTGCTGCCATTCATTCTTAGCTGAGTTTGGGCTCCAACATGGGCTGAAGGCTAAGGAGGAACTAGATACTCTCCAGGAATCTTCCGGACTCTAGATATGAACTGCTGAGGCATCTGGCCCCATGGACTGAGCCGCCCCAGTTCTCAACCATTTCAGCATGCATACTGACATTGCTGGGTACCCAGCCCCTGTGGTAGAAACCTACTTAAGGATATGTGTCTATCTGATGTGTTCTGCTCCTCCAGACAACCCTGGCTGACACAGCATCTTTAGGTTATAAATACCGCCAGAATAGATGCTGAAAACCACAGAATCCTAACATTTAGATCTACAGAATATCTTCTAGACAGTCTAATTGAATTCTTATATTTTCAGAGGGTTAAAAAAAAAAAACAACTGAGCTGGTGCCGAGCAGACCTGGGATTAGATGCTCAAGTTTCTAGACTAGTCAAGCGTTTCTATGAAACATTTGGGACAGATGAGTCAACGGGAACGGCGCCAATTCATTATCCAAATGGTCCCTGGGGAAACTTGTGGGCAGAGCTGGTGGTCGAATAGCTGTGCACATCTGCAGAGGGACATTAAAGTGCTCTATCCTTTCAGAACTCACGGATTTGGTCAATAAAAGGAATCCTTGCAAGGTCCTGTATGATGTCACACCATCGGCAAACTTTGCCCTGTGTGTCTGACTGTAAAGAGCCTTTGGAACGACTGTGAAGTCACAGTTCCTCTGTACACTTTAATTCTCATAAGCTAACCAGGGAAGAGCTGAGCAATAGAAATTGAGGGGAATTTTATTTTTTGGAGAGAGATATTAGAGAGCAAAAAGACCATGAAGAAGCACAGACCACTTCTCTTTATTCACACACGAAAGAAGTATCTGTCTTCTTCTCATTTTTATCTGTTTCCTTTGTTCTTGCCTCTCATTCTTCTCTCTTTCCTCAGAGCCTCTCTCAAACAGAAAGAAACCTAGAATTTTTTCTGGTTTTTACTTTCTTTTATTTTGAGCCTTGAAGTATATGCACATGTAAAGTGACAAAGCAGGACACATATGTTAAATATTATCATTTAACAAATTGGAAAATTTAATATACACACAAAGCAATATAATTATACTCTTCATAAAATAATTGAGGTATTTTCGAAGAATTTCCACGTTTCACTTCACAATAGGCTCCATCTGAAGCAGCACACACACGCACAATCGTGGGATGGTGCCCTCAGTCTGACCCTGCCTTCCTCACCTCTTGCTGAACCACCTGTAGGATCCCATAAAAGAAGCCAGAAGTTCACAATTCAGTGCATCTGTGCTCATGCTGAGCAAGCACCCTTCTCTCTCTACCTCCCAGCTGAGTCTTTCCCTTCCTCTGCGACCAGGACGCAGAGCTTCAATATGCCCAGGTCAGCGCCGCGCTCAGGCTCTCTCTCTCTCTCTCTCTCTCTCTCTCTCTCTCTCTCTCTCTCTGAGTTTCAGACAGGGCAGGAAATTGGTGGGACAAGAGCTAAGGAAGAGGGGGCCTCCCTGGAAGATACTTGAAAGGCTGTTTCAAGGGATCAAAAACTAAAATTGATATGGGGTGTCCTTCTGTATTCCGTGAATATGTTTTATTACCATTGGTTAATAAAGAAGCTGATTTGGCCAATAGCCAGGCAGAATAGAGCCAGGCAGGAAATCCAAGCAAAAATAGAGGGAAAAAGAAGGTGGAGTCTGGGAGATGCCAGCAGCCGCTGGAAAAGCAAAATGCGAGGTAACAAGCCACGAGCCTCATGGTAAAATATAGAACAAAAGAAATGGGCTAATTTAAGTTGTAAGAGCTCGTTCATAATATGCCTGAGCTAATAGGCTAAACGGTTTGTAATTAATATTAAACTTCAGAGTGGTTATTCGGGAACTGGCAGGTGGGAGAGAAACCTCCAGTTACAGAAGGGAAAGTGGGTCAGAAGATAGAGGAGATACGAAGAGATACACCGTGTTTCCATATTGAGTGACCGAAGGCCAGAGAGACCTAGAGGGAGAGTCATGGTACCAGGGGGGCAACCACAAAAGCCAGCAAGACAGAGGCAGCCCTGGGAGGCAGCCCCAGGAGGCGCCCCAGGAGGCAGCCCCGGGAGGCAGCCCCAGGACGAGCGCTCACCACCTACTTCTATTGCCTCCTCTGGGGGACTGAGTTCTCACTACTGTCTGTCATCTTGAACTTGACGGAAAGAAGGGTGGCTTTGGGAGTCAAGTCAGTCGATAGAAGACAAACCATTCTCCAGTCTCGCTCCCTCTCAAGACTAACGGTCAAGCTTGCATGATTAAGAGCTGTCCCTGTGCAAGCCTGTCTTTGTCCACCTGCTGGATGCCGTTTTCTGTTGCTTCCTCAGCAGCATAAGACAAGAGAAGGAATGAAATCCAAGCCAACTGGAAACAGACTTGGTAGGAAAGCTAGGGTCGTTATTTATTTGCAGACATTTTTAACTAAATTAATTGGATTTCTTCATTCCAGCAGACCTTAGTAAATGAAATGCTTGAGAATTGACAGTTACATCAACTTTATTCACACAAAGGCCATAAAAGTTAAGAATAGACTCTTCTATGAATCTCAGTCTAGAAATGCAGACTTCCTGCCACATATAGGTCTCCGACAGTTCATTGGAGTAGTATGTATGTGCATTTTGGGGGTGACAATCTAAAGAATCTGTAGTTCCCCAGAACATATCTGTGACCTCTAAACTACAGAAGTGTCTTCTTATTTTATAGTCTTCTGTTCATTCCCTGTCCCCAAGCAACCTCCCAGGCTTGAAGATAACTGACTTTGCTCTTGTTACATAAGTTAAACATGAAAATGGTCTACGCTGAACAGAAGATAATATTCAAGAGTCCCTTCCCACGTTCACTACGCATCCAGGCTCCACAAGAACAACCAACTTAAAGCTCTCAAGTGGTTCCCACTCTTTAGGGTTGCAGAGCAGATGCCCTACATATCAGATATTTACGCTATGATTCATAACAGTAGCAAAATTAGTTACAAAGTAGCACTGAAAATAATGTTATGGTTGGGCATCACTCTAACTTGAGGAACTGTATGGAAAGGCTGAAGCATTAGGAGGGTTGAGAACCACTGCTCCAGAGGGTGACTGACTTGCTGCCCAAAGCAGAATGGAGCAGCAGGATATTTGTTCACTGGATTTTTTCCAGGCCAATTGAGGCTCAAAGTCTAGTGAGTCACCGCCCTTTAACTATGCCTCATAAGATGACTGGGCAGAGGGAGGAAAGGGGACAACACTGGAGTTTTCTCACAGAGAAGATTGTCCCTAATCTTGACATTTCTATAAACCATGGGTCTTCCTTGCATAAAGACTCAAAATGAAGACTTCTCCCTCTGCTGTGGATGGCTTGAGTTGCTTCTGCCAGAGATTAAAGGCATGGGCCAACCACCTCCCATAGAATATGGTTTTCAAATATTTGGAATCATTTAGATTTCTATTTTATGCTCTACCAATTTACCTTGAAAATGGCCAGAAACTGATATCACGTTAAGAATGTGTATTCTTTGAAACCCATCTGGCAGGTGTCAAGGTCTTGACTCCGTCCTGCCTCCATCTGTCTAGACTGTTGCTAGAGCACTTCCCCACCCTCCAATGGTTCTCCAGGACTCTGCATGACACTGTTGCTCATTTCCAGACAGCCCCCAATCCATTTGCTTGACTCCCTGGGTTCTGATAGCTACACGTGGAAGCTACATGTATCTACAGGTGAGTTTGGCCACACAAATTGTGCTTACAAGTATTTCCTTCTGAAGATTTAGTGGGACACACCCACATTTCTGAACCCCAAAATAGTGATATCATAGAGGACTCCAGTGCCCAGATACTCTTGACAGCTTTTGTTGTTGAACTTGTAGAGACTTAATTTATCCCAGGCATTTGAATCAGCTAAAATTTAGCCCACCTTTCTCTGGGTGATTTATTTAGTGTTTACAAGTCCATTTTTGACATGTTCCTCCATTTCTTCCACTAAAGTGATCTCACCCTTACGGTCTTATGGAGACATCATTTATAGCTAGAAAGGCAGATCTGAAAATGCATTACCTTTAAATAGTGGGATTCATCATATCTGAGTTCATATGTCTGATAGCCAAAAAGGGCCATTTCATTTCAGAAGAAAAATTGCTTCTGTCGGTGTAAACAGAATGCATTATCCCCTTTTAATAACCATTCTTAAGTATGCGGCTGTATTACTTTTTCACAGCTGTGTTCCAATAAGCTGTAGAGTAATTGCCAGCTCTCCTGTCTAATAGGTTCATTATTCTTTTGCCATAATTGCAGCCATTAAATGTTCAATTGTTAAATTTCCACTCCTACATTTTTTTTTAGTTTTTTAGTGTTACATTTTATAACGGGGCATGTCATTACAGCACCCCAGTGGCTGTGGTTGTTGTTCAAAGTATTTCTCAATGTTAGTGAGAACCCTATGAAATAGATCTTCATTTATTTTATTTGTTCAGAAATCCAACTGTTCCCCCACCGTGCCCTGCCCTTTTGTAGAATGTCCTGAAATGCAATGGTACTCACAAATTGGTTGCTTTAACTAGAAGTCTAAAGAAATGATCCTTGCTGGGTTAACCTGAGCATGCTCTCTCAGGTTAGTGCCATGATTTGGTTATAACAAGATGACAGAGTGATGGTTTCACTAATAAAATTAACACTTAAGATTTAATGCGTTCTTCAGGAACACTGATTTATCCTTTAGATTTTAAATTTGTGTGGCTTTTCCATCAACTGAGAATTCCATCAGCCGGGGTGGCGGGGTGGCAGCCTGTGGCACTCATGATCATAAGCGAGAGTGTCTCTTCCTGCAGTCTGGGTCCCATCAGCTGTCTGCTGCAATGGACTGTGTTGCTTTTGGAGGGTGTGTGGCTGAAGGTGGGTAGGGGTACCAAGGCACATATGTGCGTGTAAGTGAATGTATGCATGCATATGTGTGTGTGCATGCATGTGTGTGTGCATGCACGTGTGTGCATGTGTGTTATGTGTGCATGTGTGTTGCAAGAACTGTTTTCCCTACACACCGTATTGATTTCAGGGACTGAAAGCAAGTCATCAGGCTTGGCAGTGGATTCCTGTGCCTGCTAAGTACTCTCTTCTCCCCTCCTCCGTCTCCCTCTCCCTCCTGCTGTCCTTCTCCCCTCTCCTTTTCCCCTCTTTCCCTCCTTCTTTCTCTTCCTCCCCTTGGCTTGTGTGTGTAGGGGTGCACATGTACAAGTATGCTCATGTATGTAGAGGCTGGAAGACAACTTTTCATATTCTTCCTCACCACTCACATAGTTTTTTAAACATCCTCTAATGTGCCAGGTAGATGAAGTTGCTTGGCCAGGAAGCCGTGGGGATCTGCCTGTCTCTGCTTCTCCAGCACTGAGAAGACAAGGGTGTCCCTATGCCCGGGTTGGTTTGCTGCTTTAGGTGGCTACTACAGATCAAACCCAGGTCCTGGTGGTTGCAAGATGAACACTGTACAAACCAAAATGTCTCCCCATCTTTTTCTCTTTTCTTTCTCTCCCAGGGCCAGGATTTGGGCTAGGCCAAAGCCCTGCCATTGTTCCACGCCCCCAGCCCTGATGACCTTTAGTGCCCTCTAGTACTCAGACATTACCCACAGGCATTGATCTGATTCCCAATTCACTTTTAGAGATTTTCTCATCATCCACTTGTCAGTTAATAGGGACGTTCAAGGTTGTTTCATTTCCCCACCATTTATTGCATTAACTTTTATTTCCCTCTGAAGATGAAAATAACTCAATGGATTAGCAGTGTAATTTTGTCCAACTCATCTTGGCTCTGTGTTCTTTGGGAAATCCTCTCTATTTTAAATCAGATCCCCTTTTTTCTTCCTTGGTATGAACAATAGAAGCCTTTCCCTCACATGGTCCATGACTTCAAATGTATTGGTCATCACAATTAGCGTCACCACCATCACCATCATCATCCCTTTCCCTCCCTTGTGTAATAATTCTGGCATGCACATCTACCCTTCAGTTCAATGTTGTTATTAAAAACAGTCACTAAATTTATTGAGTGTGTGCCATCTTCCTGTGTCTGGACTATGTGATCAGACACATTTCTCTCCACTGAAGCTTTCATTCCCATCTGAAGCCACAGAAGATAATAACTAATGTAGAATCATAGCTCACCACAGCTGAGTCCAGAAGCTGCCCAGGGTCTCCTCAGCATATCTATCATAGAAGCTCTGCTCCAAACAGTCAGGGGAGTTAGCCACATCTGTAAAACAGCAAATGATAGATAACTCTTTCAAATATAGATGCTTCCATGGGCAGACAGGTAGAGAGACCATTTGCCACAAGGTAAAACTATGGCTCAGGAAATCATTTCTTCACTGTCAATCTTTTTTCCCAGTGAGCTGCCTTAAAAATGCCAAAGGAAACAATTGCACAGCTGAGCTGACACTGACTTATAGTTTATTGGAAACAACAACCTTCCTATAAAGAGAAACATTGACAAGCACACTACATGCGTTTTCCCTAAGGATCAAAATATCCCATTTCCAAATTTCTGTCAAATCAAAAAACCTATAAAAAGTGTCTGGGTATTTCTTTTACATTTTGATAATAGGAATTTGATAGCAGAACTTCAGAAATAATTTGAAGGCTGCTGATGAGAGCTAAGTAATGTTTCTTGTCTGCCTTGCGTAACCCAGCTTTGCACCCTTTGCAAGAACAATCGTTTGTTGTCATCGGTGAGATAGTTCAGAAAGGGGTACACGGAGTGGTGTGATTTTGACAACTATTCTCTTTCAAGGCAATACAGTAAATATGTCTTATTTTGCTCATCCTCCCCACAGCACAATAGCCAAGATGGGAAGAGAAAAAGCATGGGGTAGGTAGGGTCGATAAGAAAGCCATATTGTGTGATTAACAAAGAGAGCCACATTACCTGATGAAGTCAAAGGAGTCACCCAGGGAGAATGTGACTAGATGGCTGGGGAAATCATTGGTGGAACAGTGGAAAGAAAAGAGCCTGCCTCTCTGACAACAGGCTTCCTACCTGTCTCATTAGGCAGCTGATCTTTTGATGGCAACATATTTCAGAAAACGGTCCTGCTACCAAAAAAGCAGCAGCTAAAAGATTTGTAGATCAGAGAGTGGCTGTCATTAGACTTCATTCTGTGAATAAGATTAGCTAATACCTTTTGGAAGTTTCTAGAAAGGATTTGGTATGAAGTAGCTATAGATGAGGGTAAGCTCTCTGCTTGCATTCTCTTTAGGTCTGGCATGTCAGAGAGGACTCACATAACTAAAGGAAATGAAAGTCAGACTCATCGCGCTGCAGTGCTTGGTGCATTGCAAACTTTCCTGGGTGTTTGAGACAACTCCAGCTACAGGTGTATATTTAAACAACCTACTCTGAGTGGCAGAACTTGGTGTAGCCTCTTGTTTTAGATACGAGACCATGAGGAGCATAAGCTACGAGGCCGACAACAGGCCCTGTGCTGCACAAAGCAGAGACAGTGAACGGCTCCAACTACACTCATGTCCTTGTTTCTTAAAATAAAAAAGGCACATTTGTAAAATATGAGAGATTTGGTGGCCTTTCTTATGCTCCATTCCACCTTGACCTTTTCCTCACACATCCCTAACAATCTCCCTTGGATCTGCTTTTTGTTTTTCTCCATATATCACATTGTGAGAAAAAGCACAGGACTCCTGTTTTTGTGAGACTGGCTTATTTCACTTAACACAGTGAAACTCCATTTCATGTTCCTATAAATAGCATAATTTTTCTTTATGGCTTAAAATTGAAATAAGGAATAAACGTTAAAAGTTTGTATGCATTTGCAGAAATAACCATGGCATGGAATGAAAAATCACATTAATTTTTCAAATGTTGAACCGAGCTTGAAATCTTGGGTCACACCGGGCTGGCTGTGAGCGCTATCATCATGTCCTGCCGTATTCAGTCCTTACTGTGAAGCTTAGCTAGCCTCATAAGGGAAGTGCATTCATCCCTGTTCTTGCTTCCAGCATAGCTTGTGTGTGCTTGGGGACGGTGGGAGAAGGGTACTCATTATCTTCACTAACGCACCTGCAGGCGAGCTCACCAGGCTTTGATGGAGAGTTCTGAATCATATGGACTGACATGGTTTGTTGCAAGGAGGCTGCTTGTTTCGTTCCCGGCTGCTTATCCCCAAAATAATCACACAGAAACTGTATTAATTAAATCACTGCTTGGCCCATTAGCTCTAGTTTCTTATTGGCTAATTCTTACATATTAATTTAATCCATTTCTATTAATCTGTGTATCACCACGTGGCTGTGGCTTACCGGCTAAAGTTCCAGTGTCTGTCTCCCGTGGGGCTACATGGCTTCTCTCTGACTCCGCCTTCTTCCTCTCAGCATTCAGTTTAGTTTTCCCCACCTACCTCTATTCCCTGTGCAAGGCCAGGGTATTATTAACCAATGGTATTCACAGCATACAGAGGGGAAGCCCACATCAATGGTTAAACTCAGTGAGACAAGAAGCAAGCATCCTCTTCATGAATGCTTGATGAAACAGACTATTGAGATTTAACTGAGTTTGCATGGTCATTATAGAGCTCAACCATTAGACAGAAAGGGAGGAGTAACAGTGAGTGAGGGCATTCCTATTACAAAATACAGTGCTTCCCTGTGGTACCAGCAGTGTGGGTAAGATAACACCCGGCTTTTCACCTGAACTGCACTCAAAGCACCTTGTAAAAATGCAGTATGGCAGCCACAATGCCACCAAATGACTGACGACAACCAATGGTTCTGCAAAATGGCTGTCATTTTAATTCCTTGAAATGTGATCACTTAAATTTTAATAGTTCAATGGTGATCATTATGTTACATTTTAATGGAGAATTCCAGATTTTACTAGTACAGGGCAGAAATGATTGTTTTGTAATGCTATTTGTGTGGGAGTACAACTCCTGCCTGCATATTAAATTTAAAATCCTGCCAAAATGTATCTTTAATATGTCTCCAGAACGCAGCCTAGAGAATTCCCTCGGTGGGTACATTGAGACATATTCAAATTTGCTTCAAACAGAACTGCTCAGGAGTCTAAAAACTAAAAGCACAAATGCCAATCAACAAGCCACTGAATAAATAAGTTGTTGTATATTCATATAATCAAATATCACTTTCACAAAGTAGAGGTGGAAATAAACAAGCTATAGGTACACACATCAAGGGGAATGAGGCTGAAGAACATAATCTTACTGGAAATCAAGTTACCGGCGAGTACCTGTGATGTGGGATTCTCCTTTGTATGCTGTGAATATATTTTATTACCATTGGTTATTAAAGAAGCTGTTTTGGCCAATGGCTTAGTATAGGAAAGTCAGGCGGGATATCCAAAAAGAGATATAGAGAGAAGGTGAAGCCAAGGAGACGCCATGTAGCTGCCAAAGGAGAAAGACTCCAGCCACCAGCTAGAACCTTACAAGTAGGCCACAGCCTCATGGCAATACACGGATTAAAGAAAATGAGTTAATTTAAGATGTAAGAGTTAGCTAAAAATATGCCTAGGCTATTGGCCAAACAGTATTGTAATTAAGAGAGTTTTGTGTTATTAGTTGGGTCTGGGTGGCCAGGAAAAGAACCAGTAGCTTCCGCCTACATATCTGTACATGGTTCTAGCCACATACATTCATAACCAGGTAAAATTAAGCATATGCATGTTCGTGCATGTGCATGCACACACACACACACACGTCTGGTTAATCTATTTTTAAAGAGTAAAGAGGGAATACCATACAACTCAGGTCCTAAACACTATGTATCTCAGAAGACCCCAGTCAAGAAATCACTGCAGCAAGATAGTTGAGGACATAGACAGTGTCAGTCAGCAATGGCCTCCTTCCCACAACCGGCGACAGCTAATGACTTTTATCATGTTGTTATGAAACTAAAAAACAGGGTCATTTCTGCCTGTGTTGCCTTGACCCCATTGTTTAATGCTTATACCTCCCTTGATCAATTCTGCTTACAAAGTAGTTTGGTAAGAATATAACTATCATTTACTGAGCATGATTTGGAAAAGGAGAAAGCCACCTTCTGAGCACACACAGCAATGTAAAGTGTCGCACATTTTCTTTCTGCTCACGTGCTCATCTTTAAACAGATGTGATCATAATGCACACACTATTGTAATTCCCCTGTTTCCTTTTCACACTGTAGTGTAAACATTTTTCTTTATCTTTTGTGATTTTCATAATTGTAATTTTAATGGCTGAATAATATTCCTCAAACTAAATGTTCCATAATTTACTAAACAGTTTCACAACTGTTATACATATATTTTTTCTCTGTGACTTTTGTTGTTGTTATTATAAAGCTGTTCTAATGAACACTTTCCTGCATATAGATTTCCTGCTTCTGTGAAATTATTTCCTTAGGATGCAGTCCTCAGGGTGATATTCCTGAGTTAAAATCTATGACCATCTCTGCTATTCTTGCCTTGGGTTGCCTTACTGCTTTCGGAAGGATTATCTATGTGGATGGTTGTTATAGCAATGTAACGAGTAGCAGCTTAAACATGACTGGAGCTGGGAAGATGGCTCATTTGGTAGTTAGGACTTGATTTGGTAATAGAAACCAGGAATGGTGGTGTGGTTTTGCAATCCCAGTTCTGGGAGACAGAGACAGGTGAATCCCTCGGGTATGCTGGGCAGCCATTCTAACGTACTGAGTAAATTCTAGGTCAGTGAGAGATCTTGTCTTATGATCAATCCCTCTATCAACAGCTAAAACAAGGACAGCACCTGAGGAATAAGAGCTGATGCTGTCACCTGGCCTACACACACACACACACACACACACACACACACACACACACCTGCACATGCATGTATTACACATGAACACATACACATAAGTACTTTTAAGTAAATGTAACCAGATGACACTAATCATCTCCACTCTCATGGAGCGTTTCTCCCAAGACGTATTTCATGGTCCTTTGTCGGTCCTTTTTCCCTCAAGCTGAAAGTTCCCTGACTCCGCTCACCCAGACTTTCTGCAGCACTACCTTGACTGAGAACAGAGAGGAGGTGCACACTCTGGCTGTAAAGAGGTGCTCCTGATGAGGGATGCAGGATGCAGACTCCTTGCCTAAGCACAGCTCAGTGTGTTCTTAGATCTTTGAAGAACTTCCCCCCCCCATTTGGACTCCATCACTGGGTGCAGGTGTGTTTCTCTACTTTATATCTTGGTTGTTTGCCTTTTCTCCACAAAACCTTCATTGTCCCCCTTGAAAACCTTTTCTTTTTGAGGGTGGGGGCTCTAGAGTCTAA
Organism: Ondatra zibethicus; assembly: GCA_004026605.1. NCBI lineage: Eukaryota > Metazoa > Chordata > Mammalia > Rodentia > Cricetidae > Ondatra > Ondatra zibethicus. The sequence continues at coordinate 26,315 of PVIU01004493.1, read as the reverse complement.
TAGCCTGGCTGTCGTTGCTTCCAGCAATCCCATATTTGAAGTGTCAGTGTAGCACAGGTCAGGAAAGTGAGTGTCTGGGCGCAAGTAGCCTTGGGGCCCTGGGCTCCACTGGGTCCCATTCACCAGTCTGTGGGCACCGATTGAATGCCACTTTGCTGCAGGAGCTCCTTCAGCCAATAGCCTTTAAGATACCAGCCTACTTGGGCATGGTCTATTTGGCTTGAAAAGGTAGCGGTAGCCACGTGCTCCCTTCTCTTGCTTCGGAATCTGCTTCTGGCTACCAGATTCTTTTTTCCTGGTTGTGCAGAGGGCTGTTGTCTAGGATGGTGATCTGTAAGTTTTTCCTTTTAAATAAATAACCCTTTTATTAATCATAATTCCAGACTGGTGTGGGATTGTTTTGTGACTTACTCCTTTACCATTCTTACACAAAGTAACTCCATCAAACTCTCCTCGTGGAGGCAGACACACATACGCTACAGGTGTTGGTGAAACAGCATGTGTACACCACAGAGTTGGAGACTATTTGTCCTCTTTTCCAATAATAATTTAACCACACATTCTCTCGCCCTCTAATCTACCCTTCCAGCTTCCTTTTATGTTTCTCCCATGCATTAGACGACCTCTCCTGTGTATGCAGAGCTGTGCAAAGCAACGTCCCTAATAAAGACTCTGAGCTGAATGTGGTTTGTGTTACAGCTACAGAGGGGACATCTGATCAAAACGTGTAATGAATGACTCATAGATGTTAAGATTCCAAAGGAGGTTGAGTTCTCCCTTCATGGCTTACGTGTCAAGTCTGACATGCATGATGTGGACCAGAGGAGAAGGATAAAAACCCATACTTCAGAGGCCTGTACTCTTGACAAAAGTATCTCTCCCCGTGGTTCTCGTTGCGCATCTTCCTCTGAGTATCTGAAAAGGGAATGACCATTCTTCGTGTTGCACAACCATCGACATTAAACCACTATTGTGTAGCTGTTTCCTCTAGGATGGAAACCTTCCCACTTTGAGGGCTTCTCTTTAAGACACATAATGCTGAAGGGGAGGTGAAAACATGGATGTTCTAAGGAAGCAAGATAACTAACAGATGTTCTAAGGAGGAGCAAAACAGCCCATTCTGTAGGGAATCTTACTAAGCTCAGGAAGGTAACTACTCAGTGGCTTCAGGAAGTCTCTGAACAACCAGATTCATAATCCCCCCTCCCCAAGAATATATAAGCAGCAGGGACTCTTGAGAGACATCCTTAGACAAGCTGAGCTTTCTGGAAGAAGCAGACACCAAACAAACTGCCTAGAAGAGACTCAGAACAATTGAGCTCCTGGAAAGGGTATGCTCCAACATGTTGAGCTGCCTACAGGTTGCGTAGTGTGCTCAAGGCTTCTAATTTGATTTTTTTTAAAGCTGTCACCTATGCTGGGGTGATCTTTGATGAGGCAGCTGTCTTTGAGTCATTTCTATTTCTGCAAGTAGCTTCTCACCCACATTTCTATAAGTAACTTCAATAAAAAATCATTGGTTCACCAATTTAGATTTTGGTGGCATCTGCATTTTTGCTTGTCATCAGATCCATAACTAGAGCAAGTAGGCATTGGTTCACAGCTCCCTAGGAACAGTGTCACATAACACACACACACACACACACACACACACACACACAGGGAGAGAGAGAGAGAGAGACAGAGAGAGAGAGAGAGAGACAGAGAGACAGAGACAGACACAGACACAGACACAGAGACAGAGAAACACAGAGACACAGAGAGAGAGAGATTGACTGGTTGTAAGCAACTGTGGCCTTCTAGAAGATGCCTGCAGTTTGGATGATGATATAATTGAGAACAGTCTACACTATGTAAATATCACGAGAATGTTCCCTCCGACCCATTATTAGCGCTAACTTCCCTCACTGGTACCCACTGAAAGCTTGAACTTGTATAGACAACGGCCATTTCAAGTCTATGTCATTCTCACTTTGGAATTTCGTGACCTAACTATAAATTGATATCCAATTTCAGAACATTTGTATACTGAATTATGAAAATCTATGGCTGTCTGACAAGCAAAGTTGTTTATGAAGAAAATAAAACGTTGAACGAGTTTCTGTGGAGAGTAGAAATGACTGCAAATGGCACACAGGCTTCCACCCCAGGGCTTCCTGTCTCATAGCCACAGACAAAGCTGTCTGAGAAAGTCCGGGATGCACAGGAGATGCAGATGGAAATACCAGGAATCAAGGCGAGCCCAAAGCATGGGAGAACGGGCTGGGGAGGGGTGACCATTGTCTGTGGCTTTTCTTCTTAGTGCTCGATTTTAAAATGAATGTCTCCATTCTCCTCCCATGAAAGCAATTGGGATTGCTTTGTGTAATATCTGCATTTCTGAGTTTTGAAATAAACAAAAATTCTAAATGCTTCTAAGTAGGTAAAACAGACTGTCAATACATGGCTATTAAAAATATTACATAAAATGTAAGATTCAGGGAAGAATTAGAGTGAGCTCCTCAAGGCATATCTATTTTAAATTTAGATTTTTTTTGCCAAGCCAAAAAAATAATGAAAGAATATGGGGTCATTTTTGACTTGCACAGATATCAAAAGCATGCCTCCCAGGACCGCATCTACCAGAAAACATTTAAGCAAAATTAAAATGCATCCAAGCAGAAGGAAGGTATGGCGGAAAAGTGCTGACCAAAGGACCAATAAACTGGAGTGCCCACATCTATGTTAACGAGGCTCCATGAGGGGTTTGCCTCTGACCATGAAGGAGTATCAGCACTTAGAATAACCACACAACTGGAAAGTCAGACAAAGTATGAACACTGGTTTTCTGCTGTCAGACAATGGGCAGTTTAAGGTAGTGCTGATGAAAATTCAAAAAGAAAAAAATAAAACAAACAAGATGTGTCTTACGATTGTTCCCATCTTCCAGGATGAGTTTCTAAGCCTCCATCCAGACACAAACTCCATCCTCAGCTTTGCTAGAGACTCTAAATGGCAATGGTGTGTGAAGCTAGCCACAGAGATGGATGGCAGCACAATGATGCAACCTCACAAGGTCTGCAGAGAGAGTCCCCAGACCTCGGACCGCAGAGCAAGGTCCACCTGTGAGAAAGAATGCATTCTCAATCTGCAGCAGCCCTGGGAAAGAGCAGGGCAGAAATCATCCCCAGAGCTCCCAACAGGCCAAGTGGAAAACAAAGAGGAGGGAAAACTAAGAGAGAACGTGGCAAGGGTGGCATCCACAGGGGTGGCAGCTCAGTAGCCTGGTTAAACTAATGCAGTACTGTATCTTCCCCAAACTTGAAATTAAGCCTTAAAAAAAGCTTAATCCAAGTTATTTAGCTACATCCAAAAATAAAGTCCAACTATATTTAAAGTAATATAGCAAAATTCAGCATCTGACATTATAAAACACCAAGGGTCTAATTCTAATTGAGAGAGAAGAGGAAGGAGGGGGATGAGATGAAAAACTGCTTTTAAGAAGCTAGAAACCTTGTTTTTTCCTGTTGAATTAGTGCTATAAAGGTTTCTAGCTATAGAAGAAGGCTTGCCAGAGACCCTGCACTGCTAATTTTCATATTTTAATAAAGCTGAGCCAATACAGCCCTTACATGGGAAGAAAACACTAATCTTTATGTTTTTACACCCTCTAACTCTTAGTTAGTTCTTACTAATGACAAAACGCTGGGTACATTAAGTAGAGTGCAGGGCATCTCAAGTGATAGTCTACAGAAATTCTCCCTGGCCAGAAGGCAGATAGCTAGTTTTCTGCCTTCTTCTATAGCATCTCCTTGTTCCTATCAACTTCCTTATCTTCCGCTCACATTTCTGTTGCTGCTGTTTCTATTGCTCCCTCTTTCCAAAGTTAGCCTTCTTGCTAGTATCCAAAGGAGTGATTACCTCACACCTGATTGAAGCACCCCAGTCCTCCCAGGGGCCGATCCTCCCAGGGTTCTCCCTTCAGGTCCCTTACTTATGGAGAAAGAAAGGACTCCTAGAGGGTGGACAAAGGTTTGCAGGGTCGATGGCCTGAATCCCAAGTTCAAGGCAAAGCTATCTCTTTCAGGGACTGCTTAAAAGATGAACTTGTGAGTACATCCCTAGACATACCCCTTGCCTCACAGTTCACTGTCACAGGACAGCCAGCGTTCTTTGTTTGTTTTGATTTTGAGGCAGGGTTTCTCTGTGTAGCCCTCACTATGGAATTCACTCTTTAGACCAGGCTATCCTTGAAGTCAGAGATCTGCCTGCCTCTCCCTCCCAAGTGCTGAGATTAAAGGTGTGCACCACCATGCCTGGCAGACAGCCAGAGTTTGGGATTTCAAAATACAAGTCTGTTTTTGCTATTCCTCCTACTTCGAGCTTTACAGTGGCTCTGACCATGAAAATAGCTGCTTCTTCTGGTTTCTCTGCATCCTCACCCCACAACTCCCTCCCCTCCCCAAAACCCTGTAGCAATCTGGTCCCCTCTTTATTTTTAAGTTCACTTAATTAACTTATTTGAGACAGATTCCTTTTTTAAAAGAAGAGGAGGATGAGAAGAAGAAGACCAAGAAGAAGAAGAAGAATTGCACACAGATTCCCAATATTTTTTTAATTAGAAATGTATCCAACACAAAGTAGGACATCTCTACTGAGTGAGTTTCACCGGTCTCCTACATGGTTGCACTGAGTAGGTGTGTGTGGACAGAAATGCCAGAGTGGAAAAACACTAGCCACCTCTGCATAAGTCATTTTATAATTGTCCTTTAATTTATTAGTGTTTTTCAATTAATATACATTGTCAAGATTAATCCAAATATTGTTCCACAGTTGTGCATGAGAGTGCACACTAGTGTGTATATGTTGTGTGCCTTGTGTGTGTGTTGTATGTGTATGCTGTATTGATGGAGACAAAGCCCACAGCCTTGCACGTGCTAAGTGTGTGCTCTTCCCTCACCCATCACCCATCTCATTGCTTGTTGAGTCTGCTCAGAAGTGCGAGCAACATCTGCCTTCAGCGTGGTACTATAATGCCTTCCTACTTAAAGGGTAGAGTATGGGGGCACTGAGTGCCTCCATCAGCCTGGTCTAAATGGTGACACCGTGACACCCATGGTTCTGGCTCTGAGCAGTGATAATCTAGCTAACAGTGAAATCCCTGCTCCAGGAAACACACTGGGGCACTTTGAGACACAGAGACAAGGTATGCACAAATTACAAGACACTCCACCCCCCTGGCAGGGCTCTCCAAATGCTCCAGCACTCAATAAAACACAACAGAATAGAAGAATAGAATAGAATAGAATAGAATATTACAGGGTTTATCGTCTGTAAAATAAGAGGAAGAACACACAGCTTGGAGTCTCTGTCTTAGGAAGGCTCTTACTGAGGTCCACACCCTTGGCCCAGTGGCCTCACCTGCCAGTAAGCTTCCGATTGGAGAAGGATAGAAATTGCGCAACAGTGAAGGTAACCATCGCCCTGGTGCTTCCAAAATACCTACTGTTAACTTCATAAGGAGCTGCACAATGGCTCGCCGGGAAAGAATGAGATGTCTTGAAGGTACCCTTTCTTGACAGTTTTTAAAGGGTCTGTGCCAGTCAGTTGCAACCACAGCCATGCCCCTTTTATAATAATCACATCCAAATCAGCTTAGGTCATGTGGTTATGCGAAATCAATTGCTCAGTACCGTAATTATCAGCCATACTGAAGAAATTGAATTTAACAATACGAGTCTGTGAGCCCACTGCGTGTGATTGACTGGAGAGAGATGCATGGGTTGTTAGCTGCTCACTGAACACACTCGAGCCTCTGCAATTTCCGGCATGATGAATTGTTGACCCAGGAGAGATTTGCTGGCCTGTCCACCATCATCTTGTTCCTCTAGGGCAATTCCAAAGTAGGCAACATGGCTGTTACTGAATCCTGAAGTGGGGGAAATGAAGCTAACACTACCAGGCTAAAGCACAGGCTGTTTTCAGATCAATAATCAGCACTTGGACAAGTGGTTGGAATATACAGAATGAGTCTCTCTGCTTCATTTTTATTAAGGTGAAGTGGATCTTATTGCAGCTGTTATGATCAATTGATGGCAAATAGGAGAGGGAAATGTACACAGACCCAAAATGCCTGTCTCCAGGTGTGAGGGCCTGCCTCCAGGGGAGGGGCCTGTCTCCAGGGGAGGGCAGGGCAGCTAGAAATCTATCAGCCTAGCAGCTCCCAACACCCAGAGCTCAGAGGACTCTTGCTCCAAAGGGTTTCCAAGTGCCCAGAAGCGAAAACTCTGTTCCCTCCGGTTCAGGGACCACGCAAAGCTTCCTGTAATGTCCTCATTCCACAGCCCCGCTAGCTAATCTTGACTACCAACTTGATGGGATTTATAATCGCCATGGAAACAAACCCCTCCATATGTCTGTGGGCGAATATCTAAATAGCTAAAGTCAGGTGGGAAGACCCATCCTAAATGTGAGTGGCACCGTTCGGCCGGTTCAGGTCTCAGACTACATAAAAATAAGAAAGCCAGCTGGCAGCAGCTTTCCTTTCTTTGTGCTTCCTGACTGTGGATGCAATGTGGCCCGCGGCCTCAAGCTCCCACTCCCACGCCTTCACCGCCTTGCTGCCACGCCCTTGACGCCACACGGCCTTCGCTGCCACGCTGCCAAGGTGGACTGGACCTCTCACTGTGAGCCAAAACAAGCCCTGTCTTCCCGTGAGCTGCTTTGTCAAGGGTTTTGTCACAGCAGCGCAGCAAGTAACCAGTACAGCAGCTCTGCCTAAAAGCGTCTGCGGAATGACAAACTGGCTGTTCTGAAGACTGAAGCTGGAGTTTTGACTGTCTTCTACTCGAGAGCAGCATAATTATACACCGCTCTGCCCGATGGAGAGGGGGAGGGGTCTGGAGACAAAGCGATCCTGGTTCACAGAAGGAAATTGAAAGGCAGATGGGAAATGTTTGTTTGATTCCACAAACATGTCAGTGAGGTATCAAGAAGACATGTGACCTAAATTCTCCAGCACCGTCCGCCCCACCTCAGCTTTGACTTGTGCGCCGAGGGAGTAAACGACGGTGACAGCTGTAGTCAACTCAGTAAAGCCTCATTAACTCCATCCTCCTGTATTCAAAGTTTCCCAAGTCTGAGAACTCTTTGTGTTTTCGCTTTCTCTTCTGAGCAGGCCTTGTTTCCTGGCTCCACACTCTGATACTGTCTGCACAGTATCTCTGAGACTGCCCCACCCTTCATCCCCCTGCTGTGGGCCTGCCTCACCTGTTGGCCACTCATCTCTTACCTGCCCCAGTCTGGCTCTGTCTGAACCCCTCCACTGGAACTTTTCTCCCACGACGCACTTGGTCTTTGTGCAATATTCCTCTCTGTCCCTCACAAGCCGCCGAAGACTATGCTGGTTACCCTTGACCGTCACCTCGATGGGATTTAGGATGAACATGGAAACAGGCCTCCAGGTGTGTCTGTGTGGGACTTTCTATATATATATATATATATATATATATATATATATATATATATATATATATATATATATATATATATATTAGTTTACACAGAAATAACCAAACCTAACTGTGGGTAGCACCATTCCCGGGCTGGAGTTGCTGACTGATGCAAAGGGAAGGAGCCAGCTGAGCATGCGCACTCACCTCCCTCTGCTCCCCAACTGCAGACCCCGTGTGCCCAGCTGCCATGCCTTTCCAACTATGACAGCCTGCACCCTCAGACTGTGAGCCGCCGTGAACCCCTTCCTTCAATTGCTGCTTCCGGACATTTTGCCACAGCCTTGAAAGAACGAATGAGCATTGAGGAAATGAATGAGCGCAATGACTTGGACAAGTTCCCAGAGCTGGAGCAAAGTGAAAACGACAATGTTCTCAGCAGTCTTTGTGAAGATTAAGTTAGGTACCACATACCACATATAACGGCTTAGCCTCCTGGCTTAGGGACATTGTTACTCAACTGACAGGAGTATTTGTATCATTTTAAACCACAGCCTACCACTTTCCTTCAGGAAACCGGTTTACTTTGCTTTTGGCCACCTGGCCAGGAGGTCTGAGAAAGGACGTTCGTGCCTTCCCCTGTGCACATGGCAAACAGGTCAGATGGGAGCACGTGTCACTGGCTGTGATCCCTGCAGGATGTCGCCGCTGCAATTTCTGGGGATGCTTGAAAACAGGAATGCTCTTTCTATCCTGTTCCCAGAGTGACCAGGGCCTCTTGACCACCACCAGCAAGAGAATTTTCTGGAATTGAAGCTAGCACAGCTGAAGCCACTGAGAAAGAAAAAGCCTGCAAGAGGAAGCCTGGAAGACTGATGGGGATGGAGTACCTAGCTCCATCTGTGTCTGGAAGCACTCACTACAAATGATTGACAGGATGAAGTGTCCTTATTAATCAAGCCCCCTTCCTCCCCACACCTCCAGGATCCCGTCAGGCAAAGCCTGACCAGGCACACAGTGCCCACCGCTATCAATGTATGCAAAGACGCGCTCAGAGTCTTTGGAACAAATTTATTTTTGATTTGCCCCAAACCCAGGCTGCATTTCAACCACGTTTGTTCACTACAGAGGCAGCCCCTCTGGGTAAGGTGAGGGGACTGGTGGCCCTCTTTCGCCATTCTTGGCGATTCCCTACCCTAGCCTGTGCACTCATGGAGAGAGCTGGAGCTGCAGAACCGTTCTCCTTTGCAAGAGCCAGAAGGGAAGAGCTGCCTGCGAAGCACCATCACTCAGCAAGCAGCCGTGGGGCTGACTGTGCCCCGCACCGCACCGTCTCCAGCCAAAGCTCCATGGGGCTGACGGTTCCTGCCCGGCCCCACCTCCAGCCAAAGCTCCATTGTCTCCTGCTCAGGATCACATACTAGTCAGACCCAGTGGCTTTCCTCCTCCTTCCAAGCCTGGTTCTCGATGCTTACAGTTTCCCACTTGCCGACCACTCCTTCTGCAGCAAGACTCTTCTGCTGACTTCATCCCACACCCTGGTGTTACTCCCTTTGCCTCAAGGTCTTTGCATGTGCTATTCTCTCCACTTAGAGGCCCCTCTCTGTCAACTGACAGCTTGACTATCTTTCTGTCACTGTTTGAATTCTGGATCAAATAGCACTGATTTGGAGAGGCCTTACCTACCGCTCTCGTTGAAGAACTGTTCCTCCAGCCAGGTCCCATCCCAACTCCTTGGTTGGATAACTAGTTGGTATGATTAGGATAGCGGGCAACTGTGATACTTAATTGGGCCTTGAATCAACTTAGAGACACATGCCCACCTCTGTTTGGTATATCAGAGTGTTTCCTGGAAGTATTAATGATGAAAATCCTCCCCTAGAGCAGGTCACACCTTATAGTGGCCCAGATATAGAAGAAAGATGCCTTTGCCTGTCTGGCTTTGTGCCTTCCTGGTAAAGGCATCTACTATGCTGCTGTTGTTGCTGCTGTCATCCCTTGCTGCCATCAGAACCCAGTTTCTGCAACCTTTTAATTGGACTGAAAATTGGTAACTCTTCAATAATCCCACGAGTACTTAGAACTGTATTGGGACATCTAAAGCATCTAGCCTTGTAAATTGAGCGATTTCCAGCATGCATATAACCCATGCAACACTGTGTCGGGCAATCTAATAAATCCCCTTTGTAATACATATCCATTTTTAGTTTTGTTCCTCCAGAGCAGTGGTTCTCAGCCTTCCTGATGCACAGACCCTTCAATGCAGATTCTGACACTGTGGTGACCCCCGACCATAAAATTATTTCATTGTACTTTCATAACTGTAATTTTTATTAATAATAACATGAATATCTGATATACAGGCAATCTGGTATGGGGTCCCCAAAGGGGTCACAATGAACAGGTTGAGAACCACTGCCCTCAAGAACCTTGTGATCACAGTGAAAAAGGTGTTTTCACTAGGACTCTTCTACCTCGTCATCTCCACACAACAAAACACACGAAACCCCCAAGATCAGGTTAGGGTAACTGGGTCGGGCCATGTCTTAGAACACAACCAAGTAGACCCACAAGGTATATTTGTTGGAAACAAAACCACTAAAATCAGCTTGCTAACATGGCCTGGAATGACACATGGCTCTAGCAGACACAGTGGCTTTACTTCCAGAAGAATGAGCTGCACGAACCAAGTTTCAGAGGGCATTTAGCTCACCCCAGAGCAAAGCTTTGGGGGTTCTGGATGAATAAACAAGCTTCATGATCATCCAAGTTTGAATGCTGATGCTTCCATCTATGAGTTATAAATAATTCTAGGCATGTGTAACTACAACCACTCTGTTAGGGCAGGCCTGGCTCCAACCACGTGCGGACTAATAGAATCTCTGCCTAAGCAGAACAATGCTTGAGACTGCTGCAAGGCAGCCCTGCGTTCAGGTGTCTCACTGCTCATCCTAAATTGGAACCAACTTATCCGTGATCTTTGCCCTGTTTGCCGATGTGACGGGGTTTATCTCACATACCCAGCACCAAGACAGCTAAGCACTCAGAGCTGCACATAGCACCCAGGTAATCAAGGACACTGTGCCAAACATTGGCTGACACCCTTCATGCTTTTAAGCCACCATTCTTTCCCAGCGAGGTTTACAGATTTATAGATATATAAAACAAGACTACTGCATTGGTGGAAACCTTTAGCTAACCAATGGAAGGGCTTGTCTGGACTACATCGGTCCAGAGCTGTACTGAGATTCCAAGCAATGTTGAATTTCCCCTGTCCCAAGAGTGCATAGATAGTTCTAGAATATGTTTGGCTATATTCAGCCTGTTTAGAGCCTGAATAGGAAACCACCACAGACAGGACATATTTATTTATCTTCAGGAAAATAGGACTAGTTCTTTAACTTACATACCGCAAAAGTAGGATAAGCCAGCCACTGAAATCTGTCCTCACCCTTCTGTGACTCACTGGCCCTCAGGTCACCCATGCCAAAGGCTTGCCATCTAAACTTACACCTCTCTCTCTCTCTCTCTCTCTCTCTCTCTCTAGGATCTCCTAGCCAAGATTATTTCTCCTCTTCTTGATTCCTACTTGTGTTTTCTCTGACTTTGTAGGGATCACCTAATTAAATCTCCTTTTTGTTTGTTGGACGGAATACTCAGGCATTAAGATATGGGGACTGGAGGTCATAAGCCTTTAACGATCTGCATGATCCCTCGGCCCCATGGGTAAGGCAGGTCAGTGCCCCAGCCCTGGGATTCCTTGCTGAATATTAAGGTCATCTGCGTCAGATACCCTCCATTTTGTGAAGGACTTCACAGAGAGCTTTGTTCTTACATGTGTTTGCCCCTGGAGGACATGACCACTGAATTCTTAACTCACATCTGTTGTCCCCTCTTCAAAGCTCAGGGTGTGGTTCTCTACGGTTGATTTAAACCAAGTGGCTTTTAAAAGTTCGAGCTTCTCAATGACTCAGCACTTTCACTGCCTCCACCACGGGTTATCTCTGAAGCGCACAGCTCACTCCTCCGTGCATTTGTTGTAAGGTAAGACAATGGCGCCTGTATTCTAAACTTCTCTTTCTTTGATTAGTGAGCCCCCGATATCTGTTCATGCAGAATTTCTCCCAGCAGTTTGTTTCATGTTTTTGTGGAGGGACCTTTGGAGTAAGCTTCATCTCCTTCACACGATGTTGAGGGTCGGCCACTGACGACACAACAGTGCCATACAGGGGAGTTCTGAAGACTTTGATCTTGCCTGGCATCAACTTTATGTCCGCTGCTTAGCAAGTGCCCATGGTTCCCTTTCAACATGATTGTATGAGCTGGCGATTGTAGATATCCTACATGCTAAATTTGTCATTCTGTGCTGGCTGTTACCCTTTGCACATGCCTTCAAAGCTAACCCATGCTGCTACAGAATTGCTTTCTTTCTTTGGAAGGCTGGATAGTAGTCCATTTTACACACACACACACACACACACACACACACACACACACACACACACACAGAATATATATAACATATTCCACCTTCCTTTTTGGTTTTTGTTGGTTTGTTTTGTTTGCACCAAGGTCTCACTAGGTAGCCCAGTCTTCCCTAAAGTTCACGGCGCTCCACATGTATATACTCTCATCTCTGCATTGCACTGTGCCTGTTATCAGCTGTGAACATATAAGCTATTTGCACATCCTCAACATCCTACAAGAGCTTACCATTTTTTACCCTCACAGCCTCTGTAAGGACCACTTATCTTCTCCATAACAATCCCGAGGACCTGACTCGGTATGACTTGATCAGCATTGATCACATCACTCCTGACGCTGAGAGCTTCCATAAGCCTGCTGGCCATTTGTGCTCTTTGTATTGGTATTTCAATCTTTAGCTCATTTTAATTGGGGTTTTTAAATTTTCTATGGGTTTTGATAGTTATTTTTACTACTGAGTTACAGGGGATTCTTATACATTCTGAAGATGAGCTCATCCTAAGCTACCCGGTGGGAAACTTCCCTCCAATCCTATAGGTTGCTCACGTTCTCCCTCTTTGGGTGAAAGTTCTTTAGCTTGATCCCGCCCTCTTGTTTTATGTCACCTCTGATTTTTCAGTTTGCTTCCCCTGGTTTTGGTATCACATCCATGAGGTCACTGGCAGGTCCAGGGTCATAAAGTTCCCCTAAGTCTCACAGCCTCAGTCCTGTGTTTACATTTTCAGTCCATTTTAGCTGACTTTTGTACGTGCTGTAAAAGAAGGGTTTAACTTGACATAGGTTGGAGGCGTCTGTGAGGAAGGAGCCTCGGTTGAAGAGACGCCTCCATGAGATCCAGCTCTAAGGCATTGGTAGTCCATGGGGAAAGTCCCATTGTGGGTGGTACCATGCTTAGGCTGGTGGTCCTGGGTTCTATAAGAAAGCAGGCTAAGCTAGCCGTGTAAAACAAGCCAGTAAGCAATACCCCTCCATGGCCTCTGCACCAGCTCCTGCCTCCAGAATCCTGCCCTGTTTGAGTTTCTGTCCTGACTTCCTTCCCTGATGAACAACGCCCAAATCACTTGATCCCACTCCCCAGATTTCTCTCCAGACTCTCTGTTTTGTTCCAATGATCCCCATGGATGCCTTTACGCAAAGACCACACTTTTTAGCTTACTGTATCTTTGAAATTATTGTGAGCATTGGAACTAAGTTTATGGCTTCTTGAGGTTCGGCATAAATCTTGGAATCTTCTTTTTAAACTCTTATAAAATGGGACTTAGATTAAAATTGTACTGAATTTATAAATTTGGGGGTGTTATCTCAGTCTCTTAGAGCAGCTATAACACAATATCATCAACAGCAGGGATTTTGACTATGTGTATATATGCTTGCATGTCTGGGGCATATATAGGTTCATCTACACATGGAAATCAGAGGCTGATATTAGCTGTCTTCCACAATCTCTCTTCATTTCATATCTTGAGGCAGAGTCTCTCAACTGAACCCAGAGATTACCAGTCAACTAGTCTAACAGGCCAGCTAGCTCCTGGGATCCCTGTCTCTGTCTCTCACAGGGTAAAATAACATGTGGACCACTTCACCGCCCAGGGTTCACAAGGGCACTAGGGATCCAAACTCTAGTTCTTCTCCCTGGCATGGCAAGTGCTTCAAATTGACGAGCTGTCTCTCAGGCCCAATAACAGCAATTTATTTCTTGCTGCTCTGGAGGTGGGAAACCCAAGGTCAAGAACGAGTGAGCTCCATGTCTGCGGCGTCCTCACGACAGCCATCTTTGTGCCATGAACTTGGCAGAAGGGGTAAGAAAGCACCTCAGGGCCTTTTATAAAAGCACTAATATGTCAACTGTGGCTCCATCACAATAGTCTCAACACCTTCCCAAATGCCTAGGTTCCAATGCTCTCAACTCAGAGGCTAGAGTGGCCACAGGTGAGCTGGAGGCTCATAAACATTCGGTCCCAGCAAGTAGAGCAGAGGCTTTTACACATCTTACAATTCCATAACACACGATGGTTTTCTTCCATTTGTTCCTTCCTTGATCCCTTTCCTCTATGTCTTAGAGTTTTCACTATATGAGTCTTTAATTCCTTTGCATGAGTTTCTTCCTTATCAAAAAAAATTTTTGATGCCATTATAAATATGAATGTTACCTTAATTTCCCTTCCAGATAGCTAGGAGCTGGTGGACAGTCTTGTTTTATATCCGAAAGCTTTATAGACTTTGCTTATCCTAACAATTTTTGGTTGATTTTTTTGGGTTGTCTGCATTCTGGTTGTACTGACTACACCCAGGGGCAGTCTCAGAGTTATGCCTGTGATATTGTTTAGCAGAAGGACCCTGCTTCCATGAAGAAGGAGAAAAAGATATGAAAAGGAAAAGAATTGCTCCACACACTACAAAAAAATAAAAACAAACAAAAACCAGAAATAAACAAACAAACCAAAAGAGCAATCACAGTTGGCTCTATTGCTATTCTGGAAAACACGTGACTGGGAAAGTCAGATTTTTGTGTGGTTAGAATCCTCATGAGGTGCCCAGAATGGTTCTCTGCTAGTCCGGAGCCTGAAGAAAGGCTTCCTGAAGCCTGCGTAGGAGTTAGATCTGAGAAAAGAATTAATAAAGGACTTCCAGGCTCAAGAACAAGATGTACAAATCCTCTAAGGCTTAGAGTCATATGGTGTGTACAAAAACCTAAAAATACATGAGAATTTCTCAAGTCCTTGAAGTGGTGATAAGGGGTAAACAGATGAACAGGAGGAACGGACCCCTCAGTTTTTCAGAAATGGTGGTTTTCCCCCTGTTGGTCCCGTACCGGCAGCACACCCACTTCGCACATGAAAGCATCTTTGTTTGGGTTGTAAATTATGCAATCAGCCTTTAGTCCACCTACAGATAGGACCACATGGTAGGATAAAGTCCAAAATACGAAGGCGTTTCTGTCATGGAAAGATGTTTTCAAAAGCATACTAGATTTACCTTCAGGATAGTAGTGGTACACAAACTCTTAGCAGTAATATTAACATGTATTTTAAATTTTGTTCTCGGGAGAAGCATGGCTAGTATATCTAATTCGTAAATTCATCAACTTTATTTCTTTATATAAACTAAATTAGTTATTTTTCAGGCAATACATCTTACTTAGACCCATGATTGTCAGACCCAGAGTCTACCAAGAATGTTCCAAATTTTGAGGCAAACTTCTCTCCCAAGTCTTTGGAAGACTGAAAAGAACACAGGGTGTGCACAGGCTGTATGAATCCTCCGTGTCCATATCTACAGGTGTCAATGTCTTACATGTAAAGGACATCAAGCATCCCTTTTGGTGTAAGAGATGATGGTAACAGAGTAAGAAGACCATACAAATGGATGAAGTCTTAGAGTCACTGCTGTGGAAGATGGGAGCATGGGGGACAGGAGGATGTGAGGGACATAAGGGTTGGGGGACAGGGAGCTGTGGAAGACTCTAGGCTAGGGTTTTCTCTCTTCACTGCAGTCAGATGTCAGAGTTAAGGAAGGAAAACTTTAAGGAAAGGATGGGGGAATGGCTTAGAATGGGGCGTGACTCAGTTAATAGAGTGCTTACCCAGCAAGCATAAAGCTGGGGTTCCAACCCTAGGACCTTGTAAAACAGGGTGTTGTGGTGAACGCCTGCAATCTGAGAGCCCAGCAGATAGAGGATGGGGGCTGCGAAGTTCCAGATCATCCTCTGCAGCATTGGGAGCTTGGGGGCAGCTTGGGCTACATGAGACTAAGCGCAAAATGATGCATACTAAGTCAGATAAATGATGGTAAAAACGCTACCCTGCAAAGGTGATGAGATGGAAAACAAGAACAACTTAGATTTGAAAGTGAAAATCAGCAGTACTGGGGCTTGTGCATAGATGGGCAAGGAAGAGAGAAAGCAATATTCACTAAGTTCTAGGTCTGACTTGCAGAAGCCAAGTCAAATGTGGTCCAGAACAGGACACAGCTCTCCATCCATAACCCAGCCACAGAAAAACGTGGTAAGCTATTTGAAAAAAATAAAACCAACTGTTACTTAATTCTTCTTAGAAAATGTGTCTGAGATGTTAGCCGCTTGTTGTGTGAATTAAATGGAAGTCTGCGTGTGACAGTACTTGTGACGTTTAGAGTTTTCAGCTGTTATTTTGAAGTAAATAAGCAGACGTGATAATGAATTCAGAGTTTAGAGAAGTTTCAGCTCAAAGGCATGTCAGTGGGACAGTCACATGGTCTAGTCTCTCTGCTACCAACAAGAACTGGTAAAAAGAAATAGAAGGTCACTTTATTAACCCATTTGAGAAATTTTTTAAAAGTTGATTTTATTATTTGTATGTGTATGTCTATGTGTGGTTATATGTACAGGAGGGGGTGAGTATGTGTACATGACTGTGTAGGTCTAGGTCTGAGTATATGTATATCAGTGTGTGTGTATGCCTACATGTGAGTACATGGACATGAGTGTGTGTATATGTCTCTGTGTGAGTATATGTACAAGAGTGTGTATGTGTTTCTCTAGGGTAAGAATGCGTACATGACTGTGTGTTTGTCTATGTGTGAGTATCTGTACATGAATATGTGTATTGTGTAAAAGTGAAATGTGACTTAAGTGTGTGTATATGTTTATGTGTGAGTATGTGGGCATGAGTGTGTACATATGTGTAGGGGTGAGTATGTATACATGAGAGTGTGTATATCTATGTGTGAGTATGAGTGTGTGTGTGTGTCTACAAGTGAGAAGATGTATATGGTTATGTATATATGCTTTAGTTTGAGTTTGTATACATGAATGTGTGTGTATCTCTAGGGATAAGTATGTATAAATCAGTGTGTGCATGTCTATGTGTGATTATCTATACATAAGTGTGTATATTTGTCTTATGTTTGAGTAGGTATACTTGAGTGTGTGTTTATGTCTATATGACAGTATGTATACATGAACTTATGTATGTATGTATCTTTGTGTGAGTACATATTTATGAGTGCATATGTCTGGGATGATTTTATGGACATACATGTATGTATGTTGAGGGGTGAGTATATGCACATGTTGTATTTGTTTCTATGTGTGATTATGTGTACATGAGTGTATATATGTCTAGGGTTATGTTACAAGAGACAGTGTATATTCTAAAGGTATGTGTATAATAGACTGTATATATGTCTAGGGATAAGCATTTGTACATGTGTATATATACCTAGGGGTGAGTATATGTACATTACTGTAAGTATATGTGTGAGTAGGTTACATGAATGTGTGTATATGTCTAAGGGTGAATATACATGAAGGTGTGAATATCTGTGAGTATGTGTACATTAGTATTTATGTTTCTAGGGGTAAGTATCTTTACATGAGTGTTTTTATGTCTGGGGGTAAGTGTATATATGTGTGTGTGTTTGTGTATGTATGTCAAGGGTGTGTACATGTATATGAGTTAAAGTATATATCTATGTGTAAATATAGGTTCATGAGTGTGTAATATATTGTAGGAGTGAGTATATATACAATAGTGTGTTTATAGCCACAAGAGTGTATATGTTCAGGGGTGAGTATGTGTACATGAATATGTTTGAATCTCTGTGTGGTATTATGTATACATAACTGTGTGTATGTCTAGAGGTGGGTGTATGGACACGACTGTGGGTATATCTCTAGGTGTGGATATTGGTAAATAAGTATGTATATGTCTTGGATGCATATATCCTTGTGTATATCTATGTGTGAGTCTATGTAGAAGAATATATGTGTATGTCACCAGTGGGAATGTGTACACAAGTACATGTGTATATATGCCAAGAGTAAGCATATGTGACAACTTATGCTGGAGAGGATGTGGAGTAAAAGGAACACTTTTCCTCTGCTGGTGGGAGTGCAAACTTGTACAGCCACTTTGGGGATCAGTATGGTGGTTTCTTTGAAACTTGGGAATCAATCTACCTCAAGACCCAGCTATACCAGTTTTAGGCATATACCCAAAGGATGAGCAATCATCACAAGGACACTTGCTCAACTATGTTCATAGCAGCTTTATCTGTAACAGCCAGAACCTAGAAACAACCTAGATGCCCCTCAACTGAAGAAAGAATAAGGAAAATATGGTACATTTACACAATGGAGTATAACTCAGCTGAAAAAAAAAGATGAAGGCAAATGGCTAGAACTAGAAAATCATTCTGAGTGAGGTAACTCAGACGCAGAAAGACAAACATGGTAACTACTCACTCATAGGTGGTTATTAGGAATAAAAGATAGGATAACCCTAAAATCAACCATAAAATCCATAGTCCCAGAGAGGCTAGATAACAAGGAGGGTCCAAAGAGAAACAGATGGATTTCCTAGGGAAGTGGAAGCAGAACAGCCCTCCCAGGTAAACTGGGGGCAGGGGTTGTGGGACGGAGGGATGGAAATAGAGGTAGCAGATTGGGCAGACTGGGTGTGAGAGGCAGGTTGGAGGCAGGATGGAGGGAGAGAGTAACAAAAGAGACCTCTTGATAGGGTGCCATTTCGGGGTTATGGAGAAACTCAGTGAAAAAGAAACTCCCAGGAACCCACAAGGGTGACCCTAACTAGGTCTCCTAGCAATGGTGGAGAGGGCGCCTGAACTGGCCAAATGTTATAAGCAGATTGGTGGCTTTCCTAATTGCCATCAGAGATGCTCTATCCAGTAACAGATGGAAGCACAGTCAAGCACTGTGCTGAGCCTCAGTAGAAGAAAGGGAGGAGGAATTGTGTCAGTCAGGGGGGTCAACTCACTGCTGCTTAATGGGCCACACTAGTAGGAGCAGGGAAGACAGTGGTGCTGAGTGTGATCTGATGGGCTGTGAGCTTTTTACTCAAGAGGTTTCAGAGAAGAAACCTGAGCTTACAGGAGCTCATGGACACTAGATCAACAGTCAGGGAGCCTGAGTGGGAATGGGTCTAACCTAGGCCCTCTACATGTGTGTGACAATCATGTAGCTTGGTCTCTTAGTAAGGCTTATAACAGTGAGAGCAGGACCTCCCTGTCACTTACCTGGTTTTTGGCAACCTGGCCTCCATGCTTGATTACCTGTCCCCTCCTCTATATAAAGGAAGGAGCTTGGTCTTCTGTCAACTCGATGGCCATTCCTTGGGCAAGCACATGGGAGGCCTGTCCCTTTCTGAATGGAAATGGAGGAGGAGTGGATGGAAGTGGGAAAGATAGGAAACGGGAGGGTATGGGAAGACAGGAGGGAGGGGAAACTGGTTGGTATATAAAATAAATGAAAAAAATGTTATTTAAATTTAAAAAGTTGCTTAATAATTTCTTCTTTAAAAAAGTTCCCTTTATAAGGATTGTCATGGCCATGTTGTCTCTTCATAGCAATAGATACTCTATGATTGAAGTTGGTACCAGGATGTTGGTGCCTTGCTGTGATTGTGATCTGCTGGACTATGTTTCTGTTTGGAGTAATATGGACTTTGCGATTGTGGATTAGAAAAGCAGTTGAATGTTTTAACTGCTGCTTAATGGGCCATACTAGTAGGAGCAGGGAAGACAGTGGTGCTGAGTGTGATCTGATGGGCTGTGGGCTTTTTACTCAAGAGGTTTCAGAGAAGAAGTACTTTAGTATGTTGCCTAGAGAGTATTCTTGTGATATTTCAGATGAAGAAAATGACTGCTTTTTGCCCTTGTCCAAAGAGTCTGATTGAGGCTAAAGTGAAGAGTTTTGGATTAATTCTGTTGGCAGAGGAAATCTCAAAACAGCACAGTATAGACTCTGGCATGTGGTTTTTAGTGGTAACTCTAATGAATATTTATAATGAAAAGGAGCAAACTAAGCAGGGTAAATTATGAAATGTAAATTTTGAGGAAAAAAGAGCATCAGGAAGTAGAATAGAGCTAAATCTTGTATTCAAGGGGATTAAGATAAATGGATTAAGAAATGAAAGAAAGGGAGTGGTGACCTCAGGGAAATAGCCCACCCAGCTAAGCTTCCAGTGTTTGAAAAGGAATTGAAGAAAAGCTTAGTGCCAGGTATGGTGGGGCACAACTTCAATCCCAGCACTTGGAAGGCAGAGTTTCAGGCCACCCTGGTCTACAGAGCAAGGTCAAAGACAGCCTTAGAGAACTATGGAAAACAGAAAGCTGGTGAAGATGTAATTGAAAGATCTCTGAGTCTGAGGCCAGCCTGGTTCACATAGCCAATTTCAGGACAGCCAAGCTTAGGCAGTGAAAGACACAAGGCTGGTAAAGACAGAATGGAATGAGGGAACCACGTTCCAGCCCCAGCAAGCAGCAGAGCTTGGCAATTTTGACCACATGATTCTGGGCTTAGAGTTAAGGACAGAAGAAATGAGTTATGGAATAAAGTCACTAAAGCCAGGCATGTGTCAGGGGAGTCCTTGAATGGAGGCCTAGGAGAGGGGGCCATTGCATGAAGCTGTGAAGCTGAACCTTGAAGAACCTAGGATGTTAGAAATGCCAGAGCCGTGTGATACCTGCTAGAGAGAGCTGCTAACGTGGAGCGGAAGCAGCCCAAGAGAAAGAAGTGTGTTACAGTCAACAAAGCTGAACAAAATTGGAGATCTGAAGAGCATTTCGACATCAGACATGAAGATGCAGAGTTTGGAGTTTTCCCAGTTTGTTTTTGGTCTTGCTTTGGTTCAGTGTTTTCTCACTATCCTCCTTCCCTCTGTTTTGGAATAGTAATGTTTATCCTGTGCCATTATATGTTGTATGTTGGAAGTATTCTCCTTTATGATATTGATTTTACAGGTGATTACAGTTAAGATTTGCCATGCATCTCCAAAGAGATTTCAGACTTTGAAATAAGTTTGAGACTGTGGGGATTTCGGAAGGTGGACTGAATGCATTTTTACACTAGGCCTTAAGCCTTTGGGGGCCAGGGAGTGGAATGCGATGGTTTGGTGGCACTGTAGGGAGGTGTGGTCTTTCGGGAGGAAGTGTGTCACTGTGGGGGCAGGCTTTGAGGTCTCCTTTGCTTAAGCTTCCCTTGGTGTGGCTGTCAGTCAACTCCCTGTTGCCTGCACGATGTGGCCAGCACCACATCTGCCTGTACACCTTCATGTCCCCCATCATGATTATAATGGACTGAACCTCTGAAACTGTAAGTGAGCTTCCCCAACTAAATGTTTTCTTGGTTATGGTGTCTTTTCAGAGCAATAGCAAATCTTAACTAAAACAGAAGTCTAGGGGTGAGCATGTGTACCTGAGTGTGTGTGTATGTCAGGGGGTGAGAATGTGTGCATGTGTGTGCATATGTCTAGGGGTGAGCATGTGTGCCTGAGTGTGTGCATATGTCTAGGGGTGAATATGTGTGCAGGAGTGTGTGTGTATGTCTAGGTGTGAGAATGTGTGCATGAGCGTGTGTGTTTGTCTAGTGCCGAGTATGTGTACTTAGGCGGTCAGCATAGCACCTGGAGCTGGAGTTACAGGCAGCTGTGGGCACTGGGACCAGAACCCTGGTCCTCTGCAGAAGCAGCAGGAGCTTGTTGAGTACTGTGCCATCCCCAGACCCTCCACTTCGAGTTGAAAACCTTTACTTGTTTCAAAACAACTTTGCCTACTTTACATTATTTCAGTTACTTTTGCCTCACATTCTCTAAAAGCCTTCAGACAGCTCACACGCGTTTTCTCTGGGGATCTAAACACATTCATCTTTAAGCCGTCTACAACTATTGTGAGTATGTGTCTCCCTCAAAGCATCCAGATTAAAGCAGTGCTGATTCCTCACCTCCTCAAACACTTCGGGAAGAAAGAGGGTCATAAATAAAGAAGACTTGGAGACCTCTTCTTTACGGAGCCGTCAAGCTTTACCAGACGCCATTTGTGGGAGCTCAGGTCAATTATAAACCATTCATCTGCTGGGGGTGGGCTTAATGATGTTCGCCATCCCTGGAGCGGAGGTCAGGGGTGGGGCTGCAGAGATGGGAAGTGGAGTAGAGAAGATAATGAAACTGAAAACAGCATGTAAATTGTAATTGTCTCCACTGGACAAGAAATATTTATCATTTATCTTCTTACCCAACCTCCACTGTGGCCTCATGAAGCTCATTTGCACGTCTACTGCCACCACTTTAGAGAAAGGGACACACAAACATGAAGAGGTCAAATCCTAAAGTCAGCAGCCGCGCTGGATTCCAAGCCTGACAAACTTCGTCCGTGTACTCGCCCGCCGTGCAAGAGCTCCTTTGGGATCTTAGTACGTGTGGTCGCGTATGTCTTTGGGGGTAGGCGGTGAGGGTGCAGGAGAAAACTAATGCCTCACCCTCTCCTTCTGATCTCCCTGTCAATTACCATGATTTGTAGTCAGGTAGAGAACAAAACAAGGCCTCTGAAACCAAGGGCTAATTTCTGTACAGTAGCTACATCACTGAGAGTCACTGGAATCTGGTCATCTCTGTCTTCTCTGCCAGGAGATTGAAATAACCTGTCTGATGAGTCTCTGAAGTAACCAAAGAATTAATGATTTTGAAAGGAGATTTTATCTTATATGTTATAAGCCTGAGGGGGAGATACCAGTTGTCTACCCAAAAACAAATGCCACACATTTCTTACTGACAGAACTAATAGAATGGCCATTTTCTTCTGTCCCAGCCAAAGGAATGAAAATAGAAACATGTTCAACCTAGATTTTGGGAAAACTAATCAGGTATGGTGGTAGCGCTCCCTATACCCAGGAATGAAAAGTAAAGGCGAAGAGGGTCACAGGCTCCAGGCTACCCTAATCTATCTAGCAAATCCTACCTCAAAAAATATGAAGAAAAACACGAAAATGTTCAATAAAAATTATTTGCTGTCCCGATGGGGAAGGGGAGGTTCAGCCAAGGCAACTCTTTGCACGTTATCTGCTTCCAACTGCTTCACTGCCCTCCCCTTTCTTCTTGGATGGAGGCAATGCCCTGAGAAGATGCCACCCTCTGGGGTCATAAAAAGTCAACCACTGGAGTAAGGAAACAGAAGATCGAGGGAGTCTGGGTCCTACTTAGCATATTGGAGCCACCGCACAGCACAAGCAGAATCAAGGTCCAAACTTCAGTGCACATCAGGAAGAAGCCATTCTATGAGCCATGGAGGTTAAATCTCAGCTTTCGCAATGAAACGCAGTTACCAATACAAATGTGACTCTTCATCAGCAATGAACAATACCAGGCAGCTCACTAACATGAGAGGACATTAGCAATGACCTAGCCCTGCACTTGAGGTTCCTCTCTGTGTTCTTATCTCCAACTTCTAAGCCAACCATGAGAAGATGCAGCAACAACGAGCACTCTCACAGGGAGCGTCACGATTTCTACTGACCACAACTTTCACCACAGTGTGGAATCTTGAGGACAACTGGACGGTAGACAACGCTTCCTGGATACCTTCACTCTACTGTCCGATGCTCTGCCAGTATCACAGAGTTCATTCTTACTTCTCAGTGCCCGGGAGATCCCCTAACCGCAGACTTTAGGATGGATGAGGGATCAGATGCTCTCCAGGATTCGCTATGCTTGGAGCTGTGAGTGCAAAACACAGACGGGCCAACCCCAAGAGACTTTAATACCTCAGTCCTAGCAAGACCTCATGGATGTTGCCTGTCCAGGAGGAGACTAAGGATGCAAGTCTCTCTTCCCCATGCCAGGCAGGATATGCAACAACCTCGGGTCTTCTGAGATCTGGATCACTTTGTACTGAACAAGAGAGAGAACGGCAGTGTGGACTGAGAGTACCCCAGCATCCCAAGCCTGTGCAGGGGTGGTAGGCACAGCACCTGCCCCAACCAGGCTTCCCGAGGGTAGTCCAGAACCATGTCAGCAGCCACCGAGCCAGCAGAGAACTGATTTACAGTGTGTTAACTGAACCTCAACATTGCCCCTTTGGTTCTGACTCATGTCAGGGGCAGGAGACTCCAGACTAAGTAGCTCACTCTCTGGGCCTAAGAGTCAATCCACATTGCTTTCAAAGATAACATTGCAGGAAAAGTTTAAACTGAGGCATAGGTAGTTTTATATCAAAGGCCTTTTGGAGATTAATCTACTGAGAAGAAAATCGGGAAGTAAAAGAATCTATGGTTCTTTCCATGACAGTATCCAAGAAAAGGGCAAGGCCAGTCAAGGGACCTTATGTAGACTTTGGATCAAACCAAGATTACTTACAGAAAAATGCAGAGAAAGTGTTTTTATTCATTCAACAAATATTTATCAAATGCTGAACTGATTGGGCAAGCTGCATTGTTTTTTATCAGCACTTCCTTTTCATGGGTGTCTGGAGCTCATTGTCCAGTGCACAGAAAGGCTTGCTGCTGACCAAGTCTCATGATGCTAATCCGCCCTCCTGTCTGAGCCTCCCAACCAGCCACATAGGATTTGAGGCTGCCTCTCTCCTTCTGGACCTCCCCCTCCCCTTTCCTATTCCTCTTCAATCCAGTCCACCTGCTGGCAAATGTCTTTCAAAGGCAGAAGGAATACATACTAATTTTGCTATTAAGTTAAGCAAAGCAGATAAGATGTAAATCTTTTGGCTATGGGGCCATCTGGCGCCTTCCAAGGCCCACTCTGTATGCAGTTTTCAAACAACCATCCCGTTGGTGTGTGATTTATGACACCATCTTTCTTCCACTAAATCTGAGATAATTATGTCATCTCTTCCTTACCTTAGATTCCAGAGTTGTGCACAATCCTAAGATTGTACACTCTCTGTCCAGGTTCTAAAGTATATCAACTGTTGGCTCAGATTATCACACCTCCAGCCCCAGCCACATAAACATTTCACCTGGCACTTACATGTGACCTTCACATACGACCTTCAAGGGCTATAGAGTTTGCTGGTCCAAGCAGCTCCTGCATCACTAAATCCATGCATGTATTATTTACTGCTTAGTGAATGGATGCTAATGGGGATTCTGAAAGGCTTGCTGACATCACTCTGGACCCAAGAGGAAGAGCCTCATGGGAAATATCTCATTGACAAAATCTAAAGTCTGCAAGCAGAGCTTTGGGCCATTCTCTAAGCATTTTTCAGTGTTCCTCAGTCCACTCTCAGGGTAGCGTGGCTGATTCTGTTCTACTGCAGCTCCACAAGTCTATTTGCCTATTTATATCCTACTCAAGTCAACTTTATAATTTTTGGCAGTGTCCAGAGCATTGACAGAGGGATGCAAAGATGAATGAGATTTGGTGCATGCTCTCAGAAATTGATTTAAAGCTTTTAAGATATACAAGACAAAGTGAAATGTATCCCAGTGGCCTTCCCAGGGAGAAGCCACAGAGGGCAGAGTGTAAGGGTTCTGAGCTAGTGTGTCACATGGCATTAGGATCCATGACTCCACTGAAAAGAACAGTTAATTACGGCTTGCTGGGGGGGGGTGTAGATTCAATAACAGGATACAGAGTATCTTACAAAATGTCTGTGGGGGCCAGGCTTGGAAGCTCCGCAGGTCAGAGCGTGTCTAAGACCGTTCATTGCCAAGCTGTCCTGATGAAGCCACTGATGCCACCAGAGAAGGCCCAGATTTGCTATGTGTCCTTCCACCAGTCCAGAGCAACATTCTGCCCTCTGACCATTGGCTGCTGCCTCTGCCTCTCTCCAGAGAAGAGTGGCACGGCCTCTGCTGTGGCCCTCGCCCGCGGGCAGCTGCGAGCATGCACTGGCTATGTCTCTTTGCCAGGGACCAGACCATGGGTCCATAACTTGGCTTCCAAGTTTTGAGAAACAGTCATGATGTTTTCAGCTTCTCTAATTAAATGATATCTTTTTACGATCAGAATGGACACACACACGCGCGCGCGCGCGCGCGTGCACATTTTCAGATACTAGGGGCCAGCATTCACTGAACTAGTCTGCTCCATTGATCAGGTTATACTGGCAACCCGGCTAAAGGGAAGATCTGTGATCTGATCTGCCCATTTGGCTCCTTGTCCACTTCCATTCGTTCAATGAGATAATGGTTTTTATCACTTGTTCCCATCCTGTGGTCTCTTTTATCTCAGAACATTTTGCAGTTTCCAAACCTGATCTAAACCTGGATGCTCAGATTTATTTAATCATGATATTTTCATTTGTTCCCAGGATTATAAACAAGGCTTTATTAAAAGAGCCAAATCTAACTAAAGGGGAAATGACTAATTCTTTCAAATTAGAAGATAGTGTGGGAGAAAAGTAGATTTTATAACTGTGCTTTCAAAAGGACAAATGGTATAAATCTTAGAGGGGTGTGGTTTGTCTCATAAGCAGGGTTCACTTGAAATGACCGATGCAGAAGCAGTACAATCAGCCATTTTTTTCTGATAATAAGCAACAGAAAGTCAATAAATATAACAATACAGAATTATTTAGGGTCAAGGGAATTTAGAAGATTCCCCATTCAATAGCAAACTGCTGTGGATCAAAACTGCCCCCATCCCAATTGCCCCCACCAACTGCCCCCCCGCT